>SJYQ01001531.1:703503-815711 GCA_006410935.1 Redunca redunca | reverse complement strand
CAAAAATATACAAGCAACTTATGCAGCTCAAGTCCAGAAAAATAAATGACCCAATCAAAAAATGGGCCAAAGACCTAAATAGACATTTCTCCAAAGAAGACATATAGATGGCTAACAAACACATGAAAAGATGCTCAACATCACTCATTATCAGAGAAATGCAAATCAAAACCACAATGAGGTACCATTCACACCAGTCAGAATAGCAGTGACCCAAAAGTCTACAAGCAATAAATGCTGGAGAGGGTGTGGAGAAAAGGGAACCCTCTTACACTGTTGGTGGGAATGCAAACTAGTACAGCCACTATGGAGAACAGTGTGGAGATTCCTTAAAAAATTGCAAATAGAACTGCCTTATGACCCAGCAATCCCACTGCTGGGCATACACACCAAGGAAACCAGAATAAAAAGAGACACATGTATCCCAATGTTCATTGCCACACTGTTTATAATAGCCAGGACATGGAAGCAACCTAGATGCCCATCAGCAGATGAAAGGATAAGAAAGCTGTGGTACATATACACAATGGAGTATTACTCAGCCATTAAAAATAATACATTTGAATCAGTTCTAATGAGGTAGATGAAACTGGAGCCAATTATACAGAGTGAAGTAAGCCAGAAAGAAAAACACCAATACAGTATACTAACGCATATATATGGAATTTAGAAAGATGGTAATGATAACCCTGTATGTGAGACAGAAAAAGAGACCCAGATGTATGGAACAGACTTTTAGACTCTGTGGGAGAGGGAGAGGGCGGGATGATTTGGGAGAATGGCATTGAAACATATATACTATCAGGTAAGAAATGAATCGCCAGTCTATGTTCGATACAGGATACAGAATGCTTGGGGCTGGTGCATGGGGATGATTCAGAGAGATGATATGGGGTGGGACGTGGGAGGGGGGTTCAGGATTGGGAGCTCATGTACACCTGTGGCTGATTCATGTCAATGTATGGCAAAACCAATACAGTATTGTAAAGTAAAATAAAGTAAAAATTTAAAAAAGAAATAATACTGAGGTCTAGGGAGCTCTCGGGAATTTTTCTGAAAGGTGAAATGAAGGAATTATAGATTTAGTTTTTCCTTTTATTTCACATTGGTACACAGGCAGTACTGATCATGAATAGTTCCAGAAAAGTCACAGATGAAACGCTTTACTTCAGCATCAGCCTGACAAGATCAATTTGTGTGTGTGTGTGCGCATGCTTGCACAATGTCTGTAGAAGCCAAGAGTGCTTCTGTGTTAACTCTGCTGTCTAATCTTGAAAATTCCAGTTGGCAGAGTAAGTGGAGACAATGATCTCTCTTTAATTTGAAAGATGTTTGTGTGTGCTTTGCATAATGTTGACACTTTAAACAGTTGGCAAACTTGAATAAGAAGTCTGTGCCCGGAGTTTATACATTTTCTGCTGTTCACCTCAGAATGCAACTTTCCAAACCTCATTGCACAAGATCAGCTGCACTGTTGGGTCTGTAGTGAGGCCATGGGTCCTCTCACTGCTGTCCAGCTAGGCAGTTGCAGGGTGCCCTCTTTGAAAAATGCTAGTAACTTTTGTCCGATTTTATTGTCATTGCAGTTATAATGCCAGCCTTGCCACCTTTCCTGGCAAAAGAACTTCAAATGACATGAAGGGACAAAAGAGAAACAGGAGCTTTCCCTCATTTGAGTGAGGTTCTGAGCTTGTAAGAGAAGAGTAATGCAGTTGGTTTCACCTCTACTAATCCCCAGATGTGTTCCAGGCTCACCCAACATCCATTAGTGGTCTTCTTTCTTCCTTCCAGAAAAGCCCCACCTTCTGCTATCTTGAATTCTTCTAAAAAGCACAAATCTCAGCCCAACACACATTCAGATTCCACCCAGTGGTGGGATATCAACAAAGTATAACCCACAGCAGAGAAGAGAGGAGAACCACGGGGGCCTGCTCACGGTGTTTAGGTCTCTTAGTCCATCAGCATTCTCTCAGGCCCTGGCTGTGCAACACAGTCTAAGCATTGCCTCTCGACCCACATCACTAGTGTCTGTTTCTTTGTTCTTAGTTTGAAAATTGCCTGCCTGTGGGTTGAAAGTGCTCCCAATTTTAGCATTTGTTTTGAGCCCACATCTGCCCACTCGTTCTGCAGGCAAAGCTGTTTGCAGGGATTGATTGAAAGTGAACCTGCCAGAAGGAAACGCTTCTTTTCCCTGCACTGTGCCAGCATGATTTTTCCTCTCTGGAGGTGCCCGTTTGCTTGCAGTGTTACTCTGTGCTTTTCTGTTCTTTCAGTGGACTTTCTGAGCCCTGTCCAGCTCTCGCACTGGGAAATTTTTTGGTTCGGTGTACTTGCTGACTAGATGATTTGCTCATTTGCCTCAGAGGAATGAATGGTTGAATCAGACCGAGGACACATGTTTGATATTCTGCTTGCTCTTGCAGAGCAGATGCCTTCTATTACTGAATTTTGAGGGAGTTATTTAGAAAATAATAAAACTAACAGCTAAGCACTGATTTTTTTTTTTTGTCTCCATCCTGCATCATTGCCAGATTGACTGTAATTATGTCATTCAAGGAAAGATTCTAACCATTTCCCTTCCCTGGCCCCTTTGTGTTTCAGAAGAGCTGAATTTGGGCCATATTTCTAAAGGAGTGAATCACATACAAGTGTAAAAATGGCTTTATGTGAAGTCATTAGGAGTTTTGTCGAGTTTGTTGAGTGAAATCTTGAATGGAATGGTAAAAGGAGTTGAGAATAATTCTGCTGACAGAGATAATGGAAAATTAGTGGAGGTGATGCAGTTTTTTTTTTTTTTTTTTGTGATGCAGTTTTTATCAGTTGATGCAAAGCCCTCAGAAAAAGAAATCAAAGAGTTGTTAGAAGTTTATGAAATTCTTTTAGTGCTTTTCCTTAAAATAACACATATGAAGTTGTAGTTTTACCTGGTTAACAAGTTAGTGCAAGGGATGTGCTAATATCTTGAATGTGACCCTGAAATGATGTTTCTTTTACTCATGGGATGTTACCTTCAGTAAAGAGACTCAAATTATCTTAAAACCTCTCAACTTTCATTGTAAAAATTTCTACTGGCCTGCTGCTTATCTGTAGCTCTGGGGCATTAGAACTTTCTGGAAGGATGGAAAAATGTTGTTCAGTGCTGTAGCCACTAACCACATGTTGTGTATCATCAGCATTCTGCCAGGAGGAGTGGCTCGATATCATGATCAGTTCAGTTCAGTCTCTCAGTCGTGTCCGACTCTTTGCGACCCCATGGACTGCAGCACACCAGGCTTCCCTGTCCATCAACAACTCCTGGAGCCTACTCAAACTCATGCCCATCACTTTAGTGATGCCATCCAACAATCTCATCCTCTGTTGTCCCCTTCTCCTCCCACCTTCAATCTTTCCCAGCATCAGGGTCTTTTCCAATGAGTCAATTCTTCGATATCATGATAAAGTCCTTTAAAAATACAGACTAGTATGAAATGCTTATTATCCATAAGGAACTTTTATGTTTCCATGCATGATAGTAACAAGACGCTCTTGAATTCATAACCTGGTTGTTAAAATGTGTGATGTTTTAAAGCAGCAGTCCTTGAGTCTGCGCCAGTGGACCGAGCAGGTGTGGACAGCTCCCCTGTAGCCGATGCCGCAGAACTCTCACCTTGCAGGTCGCCCTCAACTCCTCGGCACCTCCGCTACCGCCAGCCTGGAGGTGAGCACTCAGAAAGGGACTCAGAAATATGCAAGTGAGAGATGATTCTAGCTCCTGAATCTTTTGTTTACTGTACCATTTCAGTTCCCAAATATTTTTCAGTCTCAGTTATGAAAATTAATTGGAAGCAAATGTTACCATGGGAGCAAGTAGTAGAATACAAATGATTAGAGAAAATGTCACTAATATAACCAATATTTACTTGACCACCATTATTGCATGGTATTTTGTGTGGCGTAACCTGAATCTCAGGTTAATCTCTAAGCCTGTTCTTGGTTGCCAGTTGATTGAACGTCAGTGCTGGTTTTGCCAAAGTGTTCCCAGACTCTGATGACCCTACAATGAATCCCAGTGTAGTCTGTATTAAATAAGTTCTTCTGGGACACAAAATTGTGGGGTGACCTTATTAAGAACAATATTTCACCTAAAGTAATGGCCGGTTGCCTGGGACTCCAGTCTTCATTGTTAGTGGCAGAATCTGGTATATTTTCTATTATGAAAATTATAAAATATTATCCCATAATTTGTTTTAAAATATACCATTTCTAATTGAAGGGAAAACCATCAGAGCAAAAGATAGAAAACTTTTATCTCCCCATCGCTCAAATAAATATAACTCCAAATAAGAGTTGTTTTTGAAGTGTCTCCTTTTTTCTCAAGACAATTATTTCAAGTTGGAAGGGAAAATTATCCACTTGTGAAAGCAGATTCACCCCAAGTAACCTAAGTAAATGTAGATGTTTTCTGACTTTCGTACTCCTACTTCAAGTAAGGCAGTTTAGCAAAAGACAGAGTGCATGGCTCCAAATGGTCATTTCATTTGTAGCCTCAGCAACACAGTGGAGGCTGTCATTGCCATCACCTCCAAGAGAAGCTAGTCTGGGTGGACCATTGTCAGCAGAATTGCCCTGATGGATATTAGCCCTTGGGGAGTGGAACTGATTTTGGGCTCCTGATAAGTCATGGGTCACCCTGACATTTGGGTATTTCTGGAAAACCGATGTGACAAGTTAGACTTCTCTGCCTTGTTATAAGACTAGTATGGGATTGGCCAAATCTCTTTACTGTTCTTAGAGCCTTGATAAGTCCAGACCTTGGCAACTTCTTTGACTATTGCCGTGTCAGACAGACTCTCTTGAGTTCACTATTAACCTGGAAGAGTTTGGGGTCAAACTATATGGAAGCAAAATTTTACCAATGCAAGAGTTATTTTAAGTGCTATCCTCTTGGTTACTATCATTAGAGCTCTGTTTTATGGTCTATTTTCATATGTTTATATTCATTTAAAATTCTTTAAATTTATATAGGCATTATTTGAAATCCTCATCCTGTTTGTGGATTAACTAAGTCCTTTGTTTCTTTCCTGATCCAACCAAATCCCAGAGATGCAGGAAGGAATGCATGGAGGGAATGCATGGAAGGAATGATATGGAGGATCCAAATAGTGACAGCAGCCCACATTTTCTCACTGTGTAGCTGAAATTTTGCCTGTTCATCTGTCTCCTTGACCACCTTGTTCCACAAATGTTTTCAGGCTATAGCTGAAGGAGAGGGTAGAGCTGTTTTGTGCTTTAGTGCTTAGGCACATTAAGCAGCTCTTTGCTTCCCCTTTTATTTATTTTAAGCATGACTATATGACTTTAGAAGCAAACTAATAAAGCCACAGAATCACAGAACTATCTTCACTAAAAGCCTGAATGAGAAACACAGTGAGGTTGTCATCAACATTATCAAGTGCTATGTGTAAATATCTGAGAAGTGAGAGGGGGCACAAAAAGGTGCTCAGTGCATCCTTCAATATGGGAGCCCATCCCCCTTCCTAAGGGTGATTTGAGAAGAAAATTCTATCTATAACGTGTAGAATATTTTAAAAAAATATTTTTTATATTGAGATAAAGTTCACATACCAAAAGATTCACCCTTTTAAAGTGTGCATTTCAGTGGTTTTATATATTCACAAGGCTGAGCTACCATAACCACTATCTCAATCCAGATATTTTTATTACCCCTGCTAGTGAAATCCTATACACATCAGTGGTCACTTCCCATTCTCATCCCCCCACACACCTGGAAACCACTAATTTACTTTTGTCTCTATGTATTTACCTATTATGGACATTTTATATAAATGGGATCATATAATGCATGACTTTTTGTGACCAACTTTCACTTAGTATGATGCTTTCAAGGTACATTCATGTTGTGGTATGTATTACTACCTCATGCCTTTTGTGGCTAAATCATATTCCCTCACATGGGAATTTTTGATTTGGTTTATCATTTCATCAATTGGGAGAGATTTGGCTGTTTTTACTTTTTGGCTATTATGAATAATACTGCTGTGAATGTTTGTGTAAAAGTTTTTGTATAGACGTATGTTTTCATTTTTATTGGGTCTATAACTAGAATGAACTTGCTGATATAGAAGCTGGTTATTTGCCTATTAATAAGGACAATACAGGGTATTTAACCTAACCCTTCATTCAGTGCAGGAATGAAAGTAAGAATTTTCATTATGTAATATTATGCATCTCCCTCACCATGCCGTTTCCATTCTTTTTAAATAACCAGGACAGACGGCTGACAACTCCCACTGCTCTGTTTCGCCAGCCTCTGCTTTTGCAATTGCTACGGCTGCAGCAGGACACGGGAGTCCACCTGGTGAGTAGGGGTGAGCTGTTGAGCGCTTGGCAATTAATTGCCCAGACCTCTGGCAATTTATGGTAAATCAGTGGTCCTTGCCTGCCAGCATCTCGATAATACACTGGGCAGCTTCTTAAAACTGCAGATTCCCAGCTTCCTAGTCTAAGTCAGTGTGTCTTGGTGTAAGACTGTCTTTTAAATAAACACCTACAGGTAAGTCTCATACAGATAGCCTATGCTTAACACTTTCAAGAACTTCCATATCAGAAAAGGATGTGTTATTTCTCTTACGTTGTATTAGCAGAGTTCTTTAACCTTTTAAGCCAAATTGTTGAGAGCACGTTTCCCTTTTAATTGAGTACAATGCTAAAAGCATATGCATGGTGGGAGGGAAGGCTTGTGGAGGGGCGGCAGAGGAGAGAGGCATCTATTGCTTTACTGGACTCATAATTCATTTCCAGTAGCTCTGTGGTGCTGAATTGTTGTCAGTTAATTTTCAAGGTAAAGAAGTACCTAAAATAAAAAAGCACAGTATTTTAGATAGATGAAAAATTATATTTATTATCTCTGTCCTCTTTTCTCATGTGCAAGAAGGACATTATGTTAAAATAAATCTGTATGTGGTTTAAACAATCCTCTTGCTGAGAGTTCCTTCATGTAAACTAACTCCATGTGTTCTGGAAGTGATGATATATTTTATTAATTAGCAATTGCTCATCAACAATGGACAAAAAAAGGATATTTCCAAAGCCTGTGAACCTGTATTAAACAGTTGTAACTGGTAGGTACTGTCTGGGTGAAATCTTTCTAAACTGATGTCAGAACAGAGAGATATTCTATAATGAACACGAATTACCATGGTAATTATATATATATATATAATATGTATATACATATGTATATCCCATCTGAATGGAAAATCTTTGCACATCGATGACATTCTACATCTTAAATATTTTACCACACACACTTCGCTGGATGTGGTCAGGCAAACTGGGGATGTTTTTTGCCCCAAATATTCCCTAAACCTTCCCCCCAGTTCCCATCAGCATGGCACAGTACAGCCTGTAACGGTAATAATATGGATGTCTTCTCAGTCCAGTCAGCTTCTGCTGTTGACTGCATGTTATAATAACGGACATTTATTTGATGAAGTAATAGGAGTCTTCTTTGCCCTTTCGGCAGAGTGAGTTATCAACTGTGATTCCTTGAGACCTTCTCCTGTCTTTTCTTCTCACGATCTAGCCCATCTTTGGAAAAGGAGAAGTACAGAGCTTCCTCACAGGTTTCTTAATTTAAATATGGTTTGCGAGGGAAAATAGCTTTTCAGTCAATTTGGAATGAACCCATCTCCCCATTAGCTGGAGGCTGTGTCAGGGAAGGTACCTTTATTCACCCGAGGCTGAAGCAGACTTCTAATGGAGAACTGCTTTCGGACTCGGGCTTATCCATCCATGATGAGCCAGAGAGGAAGTAGCCGTAAGAGCCGTCTTCCTCACTGTCTGAACCCTGCTGCTGCTCTGCCCTCTGTCTTCCTGCTTCTCTTCTGCTGCTGGAAGAGCCACAGCAAGAAAGCTCTCCTCGGTGAGCCGGCCGAGGCGGGCGGACTGCTGGCTGACCGCAGCCAGCGTGCTGGATGCAGGGTAGCCTGGTTCTCCTCTCATCACACTGCTGCTGCTGTCTCCTTTAATATGGCCTGGAGCCTCATGATCCAATTGTTTTATTTGTTTTTTTATGGAGGAGAAAGAGTGGCTATATTACTTTGCCAGGCAAAGGGGGCACACAGTAGGCTAGCACCTCAAGAACTGTGCCCCTATGTGATCCAATTTTAGACACAAATGAAAAGAAAGAGGGATTTGGCAGTGTCTGTGGCCCTGCTGGGGATACAGAGGTCAGTCTCCATGGCCCATGGTACTAAGAAAGGGGATCGGTTTTGGAGCAGGGATCAGTACTTCCCTGGGGCTCAACTGCTCCATGGAGCTGGCCCCACAGGAGAGTCCACCTGCCTGGGAGAACTTGGCAGAAGGGCCAGGTTCACAGGTCAGGAGAGCAGGTGGACATGGAGCAGAAAGAAAGAAAGTACTAAGAAGATGATCTGGACTTCTTGGCTGGTCAGGGAGAGCCTGGTGCTGTCCAAAGAAGTTCTAGACCCAGAAGGACAAATGTCCGAAGGGAAGGAGTGCTAGATAACGGTTAGGATCCGATATCAGACTTTTCATCCACTCTCTGAATCAGGAATTACTGACCCACATGTGCCCCCAGAACGTGGAGGGCTGCCAAAGTGAGCAGGAGAGAAGGTTGTAGAGACCTCATGCGCACATCTGTCTTTCCAGGTCTATCTGCTTGTTTGACTGCAATATAAGCCCAGTTGGTGGTGCCAATCTGCTGCTTGTGGCTGATAGCCTGATACAAGGTGCTGCCTGGCCAAGCCATGCAGTCTGCAGAGTGGGCTTCCATATTTCAGGCTCCTCTTCAGGTTCCCTCCCGCTTTAATCCTCTTCCATCTATCTCTGCGTCCCCCACCTCTGCCTCCATCAAAATACACAGCAGTCTGGGAACTCTGGGTTAGAACCATCAATTAGTGGTTATGCTTTCAAATATTCACTCCAGAAATTTGCATGAGAGCCATTTCTCATTAATATTTGCTTAGAAGGTAACTTTACTACATGAGAATGAATTTTAATTCAGCAAGAGGATGAACAGAAAATTTCTTCACAAAAAGGCCAAACAAGATGTACATGCCTAGCTGTAAAGGCAGAGAAAGCTGATTTTTATCTACGGCAGGTGGCCTGGGATCTACTCAGGATTGCCAGTCCTGCCCCTTGGGTCCAAGCTTACCTGATTTCTACACACACTGGAAAAGCCTAGATTTTTCCCTCTGGTTTTTTTTTTAAGGACCTAGATCCTGTCCTTTCCAATGATGGGTTTCTTTTCCTGCCACGCCATGCCCTCTTTCCTCATAGACCAACAGGAGTCCCTCTGTTGGAGAGGAGGAAAAGACTGACCTGTCGACATGGTTGGAACACAGCTAATTCTTGTTGACTTCACATTATGAAGATTTCACAGCTTATTTTAGTGCTTGCCTTCCAAATGGCAGCCAAGTTACATTAGGCCCATTGTGAATGGATCCAGGGTTTGTGGGGTATGACACACAATTTGCCTAAAGCAAAAGCATATCAAATTACAAGTACAAACCTTCAGAGCCCTGGAAGAGGCCCAGACACATTGAGAGGCCCTCAGGCTTAAGCTTCATTGGCTTCCTGGTAAATCTGCTTATGAGTTCAATCCTGATCATTCCTGGAATGAGAGCAGCTTTAGGAAATTCTGATCATCTGGGGGAGCAGGTGAGGGTGGAGATGACAGTGGGACCAATGATCATCAATCAGTCAAATAAGTCCTCCTTTTGATGGCGGGGTTTTAACGCTATGCAACACTGAGACAAAAAAATCAGTGGGTCTTATGAGACACCACACTGGTTGAAATGTAGTTTCAAGCATCTGCTCAAATTGAGGAGCTCTGCATTAAAGTCAGATTAAAATGTGTGCCTTTCACATGGCTGCTGATACAGGGAATCTGCAGGTGCAGTTTGGATATAGTTATGATTTGAATAGAAATGCAAATCCAATGAATACACATATCAGAGCACATCATGGTGCTTGCTATACACCTGAAGCTCTGGGATTAATGATAGAGTTTATGAAATGATCTAAAATGAAATATGAAAGTACGAGGTGGGTTATTTTTATGAGAGTAGAAATAATGGCAGCAGAAGTACTATAAGCAACTCTTGATTATCTGGGAGAAGATTGTAGGTTTTGCCATTCTGTGCAAGTCGAACTAAATTAACAAAGTAGAGGAATGGTTGACTGCATTTATAGGAATATTAATGGCACAGTTACAGTTGCTTGGGGGAATAGTGAGTTCTTTATTGGTGGTGACTTGGTAATTGTAAAATAGATAATTCATAATCTGTTTTACGCCCTGTCAAACCACTCAGGTTTGTGTAGCCAGTAGTAGATCTGAGCTTGGTGTGAATTGGTCTTGGACATGCTATTTGTTTTTCATTGGAGTATAATTGATTTACAAAGTTGTGTTACTCTCTGTTGTACAGTGAAGTGAATCAGATGTGTGTGTGTGTGTGTGCGCGCGCACGCGCGCGTGCACATCCCCTCCCTCTTGATCCTCCGTCCCATTCACATCCCTATCCCAGCCCTCCAGGTCATCACAGAGCACTGAGCTGAGCTCCCTGTGCTAGACAGCAGCTTCCCATTAAGCATCTGTTTTACACACGGCAGTGCTTATATGTCAGTGCCAGTCTCCCAATTCTGGAGCCACTTTTTAAAATACCGATAACTGGTCCCACCTCCACAGATTCTGACTTGATTGGTCTGGGTACATCCTGGGCATCAGGATTTTTAAAGTTCCCCAGGTGATATTTGGCCCTGGGCGGAGCCAAGATGGAGAACCACTAAACTAGCTGGAGAAGGTATATTTATTCCTTCTCTGGTTGTAGCATGCCTACTGAAAGTATACTAGTCTGAGACATATCTTCTTTTTTTTTTCCAGCATAATATAAAATCCATTTTTTAAAATGTCTTAATATAGCTAGTTGAAGTTTGGAAGACAGCCTGTATCTGATTTATATTTTTAATGAAAACGCTATTATCACTATTATTAGTGAAAAACAAAGAGCTTTGGCAAACCAGATGTAACTGAAAATGACTCCAAGTCTTATTTTAGATTATTTATATATATGTTTCACATGTACAACATTGTATAATACTTCAACTTCTGTATTCACTACTGTGTGCTCACCACAGAAAGTTTCCATCCATCACTATGCAGTTGACCCCCTTTAACCACTGTGCCATCCCCAATGTCCCTTTCCCCTTGATAACCATTACTCTGTATCTATGTTCATTTCTATTATGTTTGGTTTAGTTGTTTATTTTATTTTTTATATTCCTCATATGAGTAAAAACATATGGCATTTGTCTTTTTCCATCTGACTTATTTCACTTAGCATAATACCCTTAAGGTCTATCCATGCTGTTTCATCTTTTTTTTTTTATGGCTGGATAGTATTGTGTTGTACACATATACTGCATCATTATCCATTCATCCATTGATGAGTACTTAGGTTGTGTCCATATCTTGGCTATTACAAATAATGCTACACTGAATATAGGGGTGCATATGTCTTTTTGAATTAGTATCTTCATTTTCTTTGGATACTCAGAAATGGAATAACTGGCTTATAAGGTGATTCTAGTCTTAACTTTTTGAGGAATCTCCATACTGTTTTCCATAGTAGCTGTGCCAATTTACATTCCCACCACCAGTGTTTGTGTTCCCTTTCTCATCACCCTTACCGACACTTGTTATTTCCTTCTTTTTGATCATAGTCATTTTAACAAATGTGAGGTGATATGCCACTGTGATTTTGATTAGCATTTCCCTAATAATTAGTGATGTTGAACAATATTTCATGTGCCTACTGGCCACTGTATGTCTTTGGAAAAATGTCTACTTAGATCCTCTGCCCACTTTTTAATAGAGATGTTTGTTTAATTGTTGTTGAGTTGTGTGAGTTTAAAAAAAATTTTTTTTCCTCTAATTTTCAGCTCGGCTTCTATCATAGATTCTTTTACTTATTTTCTTTGACTGCACTGTCCAGCTTGTGGGATCTTGGGTTTCCCAACCCGGGATCAAACCTGGGCCCCCAGCAGGGAAAATGTGGAGTCCTAACCACTGGATCACCAGGGAATTCCCTGCATGAGTTTCTTTATATGTATATTGAATATTAAACCTTTATTGCATATGAAAGTGAAAGTAAAGTGAAGTTGCTCAGTTGTGTCTGACTCTTTGCGACCTTATCGACTGTAGCCCACCAGGCTCCTCCATCCATGGGATTTTCCAGGCAAGAATACTGGAGTGGGTTGCCATTTCCTTCTCCATTATCACATATATGATTTGCAAATATCTTCTCCCATTCAGTAGGTTGTCTTTTTTTCTTTTTGTTTTGCTGATGGTTTCCTTTGCTGTGCAGTTTTTTAGCTTGATGTATTTTTTTTTTTTTGCTTTTGTTTCCATTACCTCAGGAGACATATCCAGAAAGATACTGCTAAGACCAATGTTAAAGAGTATACCGCATATGTTTTTTTCTAGGGGGTCTGTGATTTTAAGTCTTATATTCAAGTCTTTAATCCATTTTGAGTTGATTTTTGTGTATGGAGTAGAAGAGTGGTCTAGTTTCATTGTTTTGCATATGGCTGTCCAGCTTTCCCAATACCACTTAAAGAAGAGACTGCCTTTTCTCCCATTGTATGTGCTTTGCTTCTTTGTCATAAATTAATTGTCTATATATATGTAGGTTTATCCTGGACTCTCAATTCTGTGTCATTAATCTGTGTCTATTTTTCTGCCAATGTCATGCTGTTTTGATTACTATAGCTTTGTACAGATATACTTCACTTTACTACACTTTGCTTTATTGTGCTTCACAAATTCTATACTTTTTACATGTCGAAGATGTTTGGCAACCATGTGTCAAGAAAGTCTATCAGTGCCATCTTTCCAATAACACTTGCTCACTTCATGCCTCTGTGTCACGTTTTGGTAATCCTCGCAATATTTTAAACTTTTTCTTTATCATTATATTTGTTATGGTGATCTATGATCAGTAACTTTTGATGTTACTGTTTAATTTGGGGGTGGTCCATGAACCATACCAATATAAAGATGGTGAACTTAATCAATAAATGTTTGCATTCTGGCTGCTCTATACGTGCCATTCCTGTCTCTCTCACTTTCTTCAGGGCCCCTTGTTCCCTAAGATACAAGAGTATTGACATTAGGCCAATTAATAATCCTGCAGTGGGCTCTTAAGTGTTCAAGTGAAAGGAAGAGTCACACATCTCTTGCTTTAAATCAAAAGCTAGAAATGATTAAATTTATTAAGGAAGACATGTCAAAAACCAAGATATGGTGAAAGCTAGGCCTCTTGCACCAGTTAACCAACTTGTGAATGCAAAGGAAAAGTTCTTAAAGGAAATTAAAAGTGCTACTCCAGTGAACACATGAATGATAAGAAAGCAAAACAACCTTATTGCCGACATGGAGAAAGTTTTAGTGGTCTGGATAGAAGATCAAACCAGCTGCTGCTGCTAAGTTGCTTCAGTAGTGTCTGACTCTGTGTGACCCCATAGACAGCAGCCCACCAGGCTCCTCCATCCCTAGGATTCTCCAGGCAAGAACACTGGAATGGGTTGCCATTTCCTTCTCCAATGCATGCATGCATGCTAAGTCGCTTCAGTCATGTCCGACTCTGTGTGACCCCATGAACAGCAGCGTACCAGGCTCCTCTGTCCATGGGATTCTCTAGGCAAGAATACTGGAGTGGGTTGCCATTTCCTTCTCCATAAACCAGCTGCTTCATACATGCTAAGTCGTTTCAATCATGTCCAACTCCATGTGATGCTGTGGACTGTAGCTTTGCCAGGCTCCTTTGTCCATGGGATTCTCTAGGCAAGAATACTGGAGTTGGTTGCCATGCCCTCCTCTAGGGAATTGTCCTGACTCAGGAATTAAACCTGCCTCTCTTGTGTCTCCTGCATTGGCAGGTAGATTCTTTACGACGAGCACCACCTGGGAAGCCCCAAACCAGCTGCAACATTCCCAAAGCCTAATCTAGAACAAGGCCCTAACTCTCTTCAGTTCTTTGAAGAGTGAGAGAGGTGAAGAAGCTGTAGAAGAAAAATCTGAAGCTAGCAAACGTTGGTTCATGAAGTTGAAAAAAAAGAAATTGACTCCATAACATAAAAGTGCAAGGTGAAGCAGCAAGTGCTGATAATAGAAGCCATAGCAAGTTATCCAGAAGACCTAGCTAAGATCATTAATGAAGGTGGAAACACTAAACAACAGATTTTCAGTGCAAGTGAAACAGCCTTCTATTAGAAGATGATGCCATCTAGGATTTTCATAACCATAGAAGAGAAGTTAGTGCCTGGCTTCAAAGCTTCAAAGGACAAGCTGACTCTTGTTAGGCACTAATGCAGCTGGTGACTTGAAGTTGTAGCCAGTGCTCATGTACCATTCCGAAAATCCTAGGGCCCTTAAGAATTATGCTATATCTACTCTGCCTGTGATCTGTAAATGGAACAACAGAGCCTGGATGATGGCACATATATTTATACCATGATTTACTGAATATTTTAAGCCCATTGCTTAGAAAAAAAGATTCATCTGTAAATAATGCTGTTCATTGATAATGCACCTGGTCACTCAAAAGCTCTGATGAAGACCTACAACGAGGTTCATGTTGTCTTCGTGCCCGCTAACAAAACATCCATTCTGCAGCCTGTAGAAGAAGGAGTCATTTTGACTTTCAAGTCCTATTATTTAAGAATTACATTTTGTGAGGCTATAGCTGCCATACATAGTGATTCTTCTGATGGATCTGGGAAGGGTAAGTTGAAAACTTTCTGTAAAGTCTTCACCTTTCTTGATGTGATTAAGAACATTCATGAGTCATGGGAAAAGCTCAAGATTATCAGGAATTTGGAAGAAGTTGATTCTAACTTTCATGGATGACTGTGAGGGATTCAAGACTTCAGTGGAGGAAGTCACTGCACATGCGGTTGGAAATAGCAAGAGAACTAGATTTGGAAGTGGAGTCTGAAGATGTGACTGACTTAGCTGCAATCTCATGATAAAACTTGAACAGTTGAGGAGATACTGGTTATAGAGGAGCAAAGAAAGTGTTTCCTGAGATAGAATCTGCACTTTTGGAAGATGCTGGGAAGATTGTTGAATGTCTTGACAACAAAGGATTTAGAATATGACATAAATTTGGTTGAGGAAGCAGCAGCAGGGTTTGAGAGAACTGACTCCAGTTTTGAAAGAAGCTCTGCTAGGAGTAAAATGCTATCAAACAGCACTGCCTACTACAGAGAAATCATTGGTGAAAGGAAGAGTCAGTTGATGTGGCAAACTTCATGTTTGTCTTATTTTTTAAAATCGGCATAGCCTTCAGCAACTGGTCAGTCAGCAGCCATCAACACTGAGGCAAGACCCTCCACCAGCAAAATAATTGTCAATTGCTGAAGGCTCAGATGATGATTAACACTTTTTAGCAATAAAGTATTTTTAATTAAGGTATGTACATTATTTTTTTAGACCTAATGCACATTTAATAGACTATAGTATAATGTCGATGTAACTTTTATATTCACTGGGAAACCGAAAAGATTGCGTGACTTACTTTATTGCAATATCCAATTTTTTGCTGTGGTCTGAAACTGAACCTGCAATATCTCCAAGATGTACCTGAAGTATAATTTTTTTCTTTGTTTATTTTGGGGTGTGTTTAGTCTTCATTGCTGCGCAGGGGCTTTCTCTAGTTGCGATGAGCAGGGGCTTCTCATTGTGGTGGTTTCTTTCATTGCAGATCATGAGCTCTAGGTATATGGTCTCCAGTAGCTGTAATGGTTTTAGTTGTCCCAAGGCATGTGGGATCTTCCTGGACCAGGGATGGAAGCCGTGTCCCCTGTATTGGCAGGTGAATTCCTAACCACTGGGCCACCAGGGAAGTCCTGAAGTATAATTTGAAACCAAAGTGTGTGATCCCTCCAGATTTGTTCTTTTTTCTCAGGATTGCTTTGGTTTGGGGGTCTTTTGTGGTTCTGCATAAGGGTTCCTAGGTGATGCTAGTGGTAAAGAACCTGCCTGCCAATGGAGGAGACATCAGAGATGTAGCTTTGATCCCCGTGTCAGGAAGATGCCCTGAAGGTGGAAATGGCAACCCACTCCAGTATCTTTGCCTGGAGAATCCCATGGACAGAGGAGCCTAGTGGGCTTCAGTCCATGGAGTCACAAAGATAAGACTAAAAGCAACGCAGCATGCACAGCACGCACGTGGTTCCATGCAATAGGAATTGCATGGAATCATAGATTGCTTTAGGTAATATGGACATTTTAACAATGTTAAACCGTAAGACATTATTTAATTTGAAGGAGACACAAAGAAATGGAAAGATATTCTGTGCTCATGGATTCCAGTCTTATTTTTAGATGCATGCACACAGAGACTGGAATTAAAATTTTGTAACTGAGAAGTTACATCTGTGTTAAAATTTTGTATTTGTTATTGAAGTATAGTTGGTTTATAGTCTGTGCTAGTCTCTAGTGTAGAGCAACGTGAATATACATATTCTTTTTCATTATAGGCGAGATATCAAATATAGTCCCTTGTGCTATATAGTAGGACCTTGCTGTTTATCTTATACATAGTAGTCCATGTCTGCTAACCCCAGACTCCTAATTTATCCCTGTTAACTAGTATGAGCCTGCAGAACAGCTAGGGATGCTCATGTCAGGAGGCCATTGCGTTCTCTTCCTGGCAGGATGCCCGCAGCAAGCCAGATCACATGGAGCACCTCCTCTGCCCGTCATGTGTTTTTGATAAGCCTTTCAAGCAGACCCAGATCCTTGTTCCAGCTGGCCCGAGCACCCTCTTTCCTGACCATGTTGTGTTGCCAAGTTCTCCTTCTTTGTGCTGCCCTTTCCTGAACTCTGCGAAGATCATTCTCCTCTCTGACTGTCTCTCCGCGCCAAGATACAATGCAGTTGATTATGCCTTTTCACTTTTTGATGTGGTCATATTGCTTAATTGCTGCTTGACTGCAGTACAGTTTCATCCACTTCGGGGCCAGGAAGGTAACCGAAAGACGAGGTTGAAGAGCTGATACCATGCGAAAAAGGGGCAGCTACTGCTCAGCTCATTCTGATTTTGGCCAAGACAGATTAGGGCTGTCACATCTGTTTTCTTTCATTCTTTTCTTTTTTAAGGAAAACCCAGAAATCTGGATGTTTATATGAAAAATCCTGTTTGTAAGTGGGAAGTGAATTCATACTCTTTAAAAACTACTATCCAGGCCAAGCAGAATCCTTCTGTGGACCACGTATGGCTGTGAGCCGCCAGTATGTGACCTCAGATGTACTGTAATCGTTTACAGCCGGAGTTGTGGGTTGATCCAGATAATAGCTCCTGAGACATACCTGAATAGTACCGATGGACTCTCGAACCTCCCCAGTCCTCCTTCCCTAAAACTATTTCTTATTTCTTTGGTCAGGCTATTTTATAGGAAGTCCATCTCTTCTTGTCCACTGTGTCTTGACGACTTTTGCTTCCACAGCGTAATATTATCTCATTGTCACCCTTTCACCACGGAGGGGATTCGGGGACTGTCTTTCTTATTTTATAGTTTTGAAGTAAGTGTGAGACTCGAGAGTGATGGAGGGCTTGGCTCACGTTCTCACGGTGCCTGAGAATGAGGCTCAGATCTGTTCCTACCACACTGCTGCCCTGTTACCACCTCTGATTTCACATTTACTTGAAAGAAACAAGATCTTGGGGAACTTGAGTGACACAGTATTCTTGATCCTGTCTTTGTCTGCAGCATACCCATTTCTTTCCATCTTCTTTCCACCTCTGTGTCCACCTGGCATTCACCTGACAGATACAGCAGCATAACTCCAGAGAGATAAGCATGGATAAAATTAGTCATCTGTGGGTAGAGTCTTACTTGGCTAGCAACATTGACGGACCTGTGATTTCTTTCAAGGGATTGCAGAAACCGAGTCTTAATACAGTGATATAACCTGGTCAGACGAGGTATTTATCTTGGTATTGAGAATTGGATTAAATTTGCAATAAGATACTGATTGGGCTTCCCAAGTATCTCAGTGGTAAAGAATCCACCTGTAATGCAGGAGACGAGGTTTCAATCCCTGGGTCAGAAAGATCCCCTGGAGAAGGAAATGGCAAACCACGCCAGTATTCTTGCCTGGGAAATCTCATGAACAGAGGAGCCTGGAAGGCTATAGTCCATGGGGTTGCAAAGAGTTGAGTCAGACATGACTTCTTGAGTAAACAAGATATTGATTACCATGAATTGTTCAATACATTAATGTTACACGTGTACCCCATGTCTGTTTTTTCTTTTCAAGATTTGTGAGAACATGCAGCTCTGAATCATTTAGCTGTTTAGTGAGTGAACTTATAAGAAATGCACAGAATATAGGTTTTTGCCAATATTATTTGTCTTACTGGCATTTATGTGGCTTGTGGCTTCACAAGTGCTAGGAAGACCTGAAGAGTCAACTTAATAACATGTTTTATCTTGTGAATACATCAAAATTGTGCATAATTTTTGTGGAAGATCTTTCAAAGTTGCACCCACATCTTCCAAACCTCTATCCTTTGCCGCCCTGTTGGGCATTTCTGTATGCAAATCGAGTGGAATGTATGTGTTGTCAACATCAGGATCACAACAACAATCAGATTAGATAATTCGTAGGATATACTGTATACCAAGCACTGTCCTAAGCTTTACGTATGTTAACTGGTATGTGAAGTAGTTACTATTATTATACTACTTTTCCGGTAGAGGAAATTAAGATACAGAGAGTTAAGTAAGTTACCTAAGGTCACATAGGTAGTAGGTGGCAGATCTGGATCATATCATCTGGCTAATGAAAAGAGGACCCACGAGTTCCATTACCAATCCCTGCCATGTTGTTTGGAGAAGGATATGAATGTTTCTGGTGGGTGGTCTGGTGGTTTTAAAAATACATCCACAAATTCATACTCTTTCAAGAGACGAAGCTTCATTTCTCTTTATTTTTGTGGGAACAGGACTTCGTAACTTGTTTCTAGCAAATAAAATTAAGCAGAAGTAATTGTGTGACTCAGAGCCTAGGTCATCAGAAGGCATAATGGCCTCTGTCCTGGTCAGTCTCTCTCTCGGATCACTTGTTTTGGGGGAAACAAGCTTCCATATCATGAGGAGAGGCCCATGAAACCAACAGGAAACTAGAAAGTAGGTCCCCTGCCCAGAGCCTCATGCATGAGCTTGGATATGAATCCTCCAGCCCCAGCTGAGACTTTGGATGACTCCAGCCCTGGTGGACATCTGGCTTGCAACCTCATGAGATATCCTGAGCATAAGCCACTTCCAAAATCTCATTCTAACAATACTGTATAATAATAAATGTTCGTTATTTTCAGTCCATAAATTTTAGGGTGTTTTGTTGTGTAGCAATAGATAGCCACTACAGGTGGTATTTTGGTAGCCAGTTCACTTCAGTTCAGTCGCTCAGTCATGTCCGACTCTTTGTGACCCCATGAATCGCAGCACGCCAGGCCTCCCTGTCTATCACCAACTCCCGGAGTTCACTCAGACTCACGTCCATCGAGTCAGTGACGCAATCCAGCCATCTCATCCTCTGTCGTCCCCTTCTCCTCCTGCCCCCAATCCCTCCCAGCATCAGAGTCTTTTCCAATGAGTCAACTCTTTGCATGAGGTGGCCAAAGTACTGGAGTTTCAGCTTTAGCATCATTCCTTCCAAAGAAATCCCAGGGCTGATCTCCTTCAGAATGGACTGGTTGGATCTCCTTGCAATCCAAGGGACTCTCAAGAGTCTTCTCCAACACCACAGTTCAAAAGCATCAATTCTTTGTCACTCAGCCTTCTTCACAGTCCAACTCTCACATCCATACATGACCATGGAAAAACCATAGCCTTGACTAGATGGACCTTAGCTGGCAAAGTAATGTCTCTGCTTTTGAATATGCTATCTAGGTTGGTTATAACTTTTCTTCCAAGGAGTAAGCGTCTTTTAATTTCATGGCTGCAGTCACCATCTGCAGTGGTTTTGGAGCCCCCCCAAAATAAAGTCTGACACTGTTTCCACTGTTTCCCCATCTATTTCCCATGAAGTGATGGGACCGGATGCCATGATCTTCGTTTTCTGAATGTTGAGCTTTAAGCCAACTTTTTCACTCTCCTCTTTCACTTTCATCAAGAGGCTTTTTAGTTCCTCTTCACTTTCTGCCATAAGGGTGGTGTCATCTGCATATCTGAGGTTATTGATATTTCTCCTGGCAATCTTGATTGCAGCTGTGTTTCTTCCAGTCCAGCGTTTCTCATGATGTACTCTGCATATAAGTTAAATAAGCAGGGTGACAATATACAGCCTTGACGTACTCCTTTTCCTATTTGGAACCAGTCTGTTGTTCCATGTCCAGTTCTAACTGTTGCTTCCTGACCTGCATACAGATTTCTCAAGAGGCAGGTCAGGTGGTCTGGTATTCCCATCTCTTTCAGAATTTTCCACAGTTTATTGTGATCCACACAGTCAAAGGCTTTGGCATAGTCAATAAAGCAGAAATAGATGTTTTTCTGGAACTCTCTTGCTTTTTCCATGATCCAGCGGATGTTGGCAATTTGATCTCTGGTTCCTCTGCCTTTTCTAAAACCAGCTTGAACATCAGGAAGTTCACGGTTCACGTATTGCTGAAGCCTGGCTTGGAGAATTTTGAGCATTACTTTACTAGCATGTGAGATGAGTGCAATTGTGCGGTAGTTTGAGCATTCTTTGGCATTGCCTTTCTTTGGGATTGGAATGAAAACTGACCTTTTCCAGTCCTGTGGCCACTGCTGAGTTTTCCAAATTTGCTGGCATATTGAGTGCAGCACTTTCATAGCATCATCTTTGAGGATTTGAAATAGCTCAACTGGAATTCCGTCACCTCCACTAGCTTTGTTCATAGTGGGCTTTCTAAGGCCCACTTGACTTCACATTCCAGGATGTCTGGCTCTAGGTGAGTGATCACACCATCGTGATTATCTGGGTCGTGAAGATCTTTTTTGTACAGTTCTTCTGTGTATTCTTGCCACCTCTTCTTAATATCTTCTGCTTCTGTTAGGTCCATACCATTTCTGTCCTTTATCGAGCCCATCTTTGCATGAAATATTCCCTTGGTAGCTCTAATTTTCTTGAAGAGATCTCTAGTCTTTCCCATTCTGTTGTTTTCCTCTATTTCTTTGCACTGATCGCTGAAGAAGGCTTTCTTATCTCTTCTTGCTATTCTTTGGAACTCTGCATTCAGATGCTTGTATCTTTCCTTTTTCCTTTGCTTTTTGCTTCTCTTCTTTTCACAGCTATTTGTAAGGCCTCTCCAGACAACCATTTTGCTTTTTTGCATTTCTTTTTCATGAGGATGGTCTTGATCCCTGTCTCCTGTACAATGTCACGAACTTCATTCCATAGTTCATCAGGCACTCTATCTATCAGTAAACCTTAGCAAAAATATTCATAATCCAATTGAGTTTAGTGAGAATATTTTAATATTAGAAAGAGAAGCATGCCTGGGCCATTCCTGTAGGACAGAAAACCCTGCACTTATTCCCTAAAAATATTTTGAAATGGAGAGAATATTTCTAGAATGAACATGTAGCTTAAATCTACTCTGTATTTCATGGTCTCTAAACAGTCTTTCTCTATTCCCTTTACTTCTAGTGCTCTGAATTGAATAGACTGATTTTTCTGTTTGAGAGCAGTTTGATTTGAACACAACTGTTGCTTAGCAATAGGAAGGAGCTTAATGGCTCTACTGTCTTCTGCAAACTGAGAGGAGCCTCCCTGTGTAGCTATTGTCTGTCTGGAATGCCGAATGTAAAACTGTAATTAGCATTTTAAGATGAAATTGAAACTGGCCTGTGTGACACATTACACTTACCTTAGCATCTCATCTACCCAGGGGGTTGGAATTTAAGGCCCTTTTGCAGCAAAGATGGTCTCTTGGAACTATGGGGCATTTAGAAGTCTAAGGCAAAGCTCTAAAGAAGCTAGTGAATTCCTTATTGGTAGGTGGTTTGTATTCTCTAAACACTGACTTTGTGGTTCTGGGAATGAAAAGTTGGCTCTTGAAGTGTTGTGACTAGAAACTGGGCCAGTGACATTAGAGGAGGGGCTAGAGTGGCATGGGGATTCCAGAGAAATTTGGGAGAGTAGGAGGGGATGGGAAGTTTAGCTGCCACTGACCTTACTACCTACCCGGCTCTGTTGGAAAGACTCCTAGAAATAGCTGCTTTGGAATTTTAAGGTCTAAGTCCAGTCATTCATCAGAGAGGTTGGTATGGAAATTCAGAAGTCTCTGCCGGGATTAAAAACATTATTCTTTTCCACTCTTTGGATTAAAAGATGAACAAGTTTATTTGATTTTGTTTAATCTTCAATTAGTTATATCAGTCTTTCCATGTGCACACTATGCCATACCAGGTATTGTGGATAGGTAAAAATGAAATAACAGGCATTGCCTCTGCTCTCTAAGAACTGATAAATCCAGTGAAGAGATTAGGTGAAGAGGCATACAGTAAATTTCAAATGATCAAGATGTAAACTCCAGGATACTGATAATCAGTGTAATTATTGGCCATGTTGTTAAATTCTGGACTTGAAAACCAAGAGAAGATATCACGTTAGCAAAATAACAAGCCTTCAGTGCATAACCCTGAAAGAAAAGGTTACTATATGGTTTCAAAGCATTTCACACACTCTTCCAGTTAGATTTTGAAAATAGGAGCTTTTCGGAGCTTTTTTTTGGTTTAACTTTGAGACATTTTCCTCTGGATCTTCATGTTATTTGTGTGGCCCCACACTTTCTGATGTGTGTTATAGTCTTAGGAGTTTAGTTGTTTTTACATTAAGTGGAGGCCGAGTCTGTCACACTGGAGCACCAGGATTTCCACATGTGCATCAGAATGAGAAGTGATGAAAGTCTTATTCGAAGTGTATTTCAGTGTCTTCAAAAATCAGGAGCCCTAAACCTACAGAAAACCGGAAATAGACTTGTTGAAGTAGAGTTAAATAGTAGTATCCAGATATGTTTTTCTGTGCGTGTCTGGTATTTTTTTTTTTCAATAAATGTAACAAATAGTCATGGGGGGCCGTGAGTGGCAAACAGCTTCTTTTTCAGATGTTATTGAATCCCCAGATGTGAAGACTCTGAGTGTTATTATTGTTGTTTAGTTGCTAAGTCATGTCAGACTCTTTGCTACCCTGTGGACTGTAGTCTGCCAGGCTCCTCTGTCCATTAAGTTTGATGTTTAATCATGTGTTGCATTTGAATGGCAGCAATGCAGATGTTACCTGCCTATAATCCTCCTCCTCTTTACAGACTTTTCTTTGGGATTGCTTCTAATTTTCAAGATCCTGTGCATAATTCAGAATTAATTCGAAACAGTAGAGCATCTTAGTTAGGATAAAGCTCCATCTGGCAAATAATGTTACACTACCAGAGTTAGTTCTCTTGATCCGTGTGGATTATGCGGAAAATGAGCCAGACCCCTTTAGAGGCAGGCACGAAAGCGAACAATCTTACAAAAGCTAGAGTTTCTTGCCTCCATCCTACTTACCCTGCTCACTGCAGTGTTACAGATCCATAAGTGATGTTCTCATTCCTTTTTTTCTATCCTAGAAGTTTGGGTTTGTGAACACCTAATCCTGCAGCTCACATTTGTGTACTGCCTTACAATTGCAAAGCCCTTTTATAAGTCACAGCTTGGCTGTCCATCACAACAAGATTAGAAAGTGGATATTATCTTCCTCTTCTAATATATAAAGAACCAGGCTTAGGGAGGTGAAGCAACTTACAGGCAGTTACAAATTGCAGAATGGGCCCTGAGTCTAAGTCTCTGGACTCCTGGTCCAGTGCTCACTCCATTAAACCAGGTTACTTTTGTAAAGTGGCATTTTGATCCACCTCTGAAATGTCAAGGGATGGTTGAACCATTAGCTCTGCTTGATCGCTTAGTCATATCTGACTCTTTGCGACCCTATGGACTGTAACCCGCCAGGCTCCTCTTTCCGTGGGGATTCTCCAGGCAAGAATACTGGAGTGGTTGCCATGCCCTCCTCCGGGGGATCTTTCCAACCCAGGGATCGAACCCAGGTCTTCTCCTGCATTGCAGGTGGATTCTTTACCAACTGAGCCACTAGGGAAGCCCGTTAGTTGGTATCCACTTAATTAATTGGTCTTTAATGAGTTTATTTTTTTAAATACTTATTTGGTTGCGTGGGGCCTTAGTTGTGATGCATGGGCTTAGCTGCTCCGCAGTATGTGGAATCTTAGTTTCCCGACCAGGGACCATGACCACATCCCCTGCATTGCAAGGCAGATGCTTAACCACCAGACCAGCAGGGAAGTCCCCTAACAATTTTAATTGCTGTGTGTGCGTGTGTGCTCAGTTGCTTCAGCTGTGTCCGGCTCTTTGCAACCCTATGGACTGTAGCCCACCAGGCTCCTCCGTCCATGGGATTCTCCAGGCAAGAATACTGGAGTGGGTTGCCGTGCCCTGCTACAGGGCATCTTCTCAGCCCAGGATTGAACCCAAGTTTCCTGCATTGGCAGGGGGGTTCTTTACCACTAGCACCACCTGGGAAGCCCTTTTAATTATTAACCATCTTCAAATATGAGTCTCAGCTTCCTTCCATCTCAGATTTAGTCACTTCCTATACATAAGGAAGTTTCAAGGATTGCCTTTTCTTTTTAGGGGTTGCCTTTTATTCCTCGTTTAATGGTTTGTGTCTAATTTCTCAGCAGGGCTCAGGGTCTGCCACCAAAACATTCCTGAGGAGGGTTCTCGTATACTGATTGACACACAGAAAGTCAGTTTTTAGGGCTTTGAATGTATTTCTTTGCTTTCCTAAACATTTCTTCAAATAGATACCATGCCAAGTAGAAGAAAACCCAGACTCCCAACCAGATTTTACTTATTTATTTTATCGTTTTAAAATCCACTCACCACCCCCCATTTCCTTGAAATATTTTGCCATTCAACGACCTTTGATGGTGACTCAGAAGCCTTTCATTTTCAAAGATGGGCTGCCCTGTCATTTTCAAATTTTTTAATAGCTTCATGGAGATACATTTTATATACTGTAAACTCACCCATTTAAGGCATACCATTTAATGGCTTTTAGTATTGCCCTGGCATCTTTAGTGGAATTCCAATCTGGGTTTTGAAAGCACTCAGGCTGTTTACTGTGGAAAACAGTTCAATTGGGATCAATGATGGACTCAGGGAGTCTGGTCTCACTTGGAACTATTGGGTGGGTGGAGGATGCAGTGAAGAGGCCCTCTTGCCCTCTTGGTGGGAGTTCACACTCAGGCCTGAGGATTTCACACTTCTGTTCTTACTATGTCAAGGGTGGGGGAAGGCTGCATGCCCTGGCCTGAGAACAACACTTACTGGAGAAGCCATCTCTGAGTGCTGGTGCCTGGTGATCTGGCCGTGGGGAAAGAAGTTATTCAGTGAATAGGGGCCATGAGGGCCTTGGTGCGAATGCAGTGTCGGTGAGAGCAGTGTGAATGACTCTCCAAGGATTCAGCACTGAAAGTGGTTAAGAGAGTGGATTTTGGTGTCAAATAAGCCTCTTGTATCTGAGTTCTGCCACTTGCCTAAGCTGTGTGATCTCGGGCAGAATCTCTTAAGTCTGAGCTTTCTCATCTTTGAGAAAAGTGAGAGTAATGATTGTACCTCCCTCATAGAGTTGTCACAGGGTTAGATGATTCCCATGCAGTTCTTAGCATCTGGAACCAGCTAAGCACTCACTGAATATTTCCTGCTGTTAATTATTGGCAGTTTCTTCTACATAATTTATAAGCTTCTTGAGAACAGGCACTGTTGTGTTTACCATTAGATCTCCAGCCCCTGTCATCATGAAAAGCAGAATTGCATTGAAATGAATGCATTCTTCTGTTGCCCATTCATTCTGTCTCTTCCTGCTTCACTTACGTGTGTGCATGTATGAGCATACGTACGCACACGAACACATACATGTATACCATGCCCCCTACTGACTACTTATACCTGGGCAAGAATTAGTAAAATAACTGCAAAAGAGTATTAATTGTGTGTCCTCACATCGTCATCTGATAAAAGGAGTGTAGTTTCTGGGCACAATCAAGAGGCTTGGAGAAGTAAATCTATGCTGTATAATGGTATTCACTCAGCTGACTCTTGTGTATTATGACAGATAACTGGGGAGAGAAGAGGTAAGCGACTTACTAGCATGTTTTTATAGTAGTAATAGTAGAGGTCCATCTAGTCAAGGCTATGGTTTTTCCAGTGGTCATGTATGGATATGAGAGTTGGACTGTGAAGAAGGCTGAGTGACAAAGAATTGATGCTTTTGAACTGTGGTGTTGGAGAAGACTCTTGAGAGTCCTTTGGACTGCAAGGAGATTCAACCAGTCCATTGTGAAGGAGATCAGCCCCGGGATTTCTTTGGAAGGAATGATGCTAAAGCTGAAACTACAGTACTTTGGCCCCCTCATGTGAAGAGTTGACTCATTGGAAAGGACTTTGATGCTGGGAGGGATTGGGGGCAGGAGGAGGGGGGGACGACCGAGGATGGGATGGCTGGATGGCGTCACTGACTCGATGGACGCGAATCTGGGTGAACTCCAGGAGTTGGTGATGGACAGGGAGGCCTGGCATGCTGTGATTCATGGGGTCGCAAAGAGTCGGACACGACTGAGCGACTGAACTGAACTGAACTGAACTGAATAGTAGATGGTGCTTAGGATTTGCACTGAATGGTTCCAGAAGGAGGAGGAGTCTGAGAAATATTAGTGTAGACATTTTTGATACATAGTACCCAGTGAAAAAGAGAGAAGCCATGCAAATGGTTAAATTGCCAGTCCGAGGCCTGAAAAACGGAGTTAACAATATAATGATCTCAGTTCACAATTAGCTAAGTGTTAGGTGTCAGCAAGAAATTGAAGTGGGGAGAACCAAAGAAGAGGGAATAACACACTTCCCAGATGAGTTTGTCTGGCCCCTCGCAACCCTAGAGAGGTGTCCCCTGAGCTTATTTATTTATGCCTCCTGTCTTTTAGGAAAGGATTTGAGCAGGTGTCCCCACCCCCTGGGCTGTGGACCAGTTAGGAACAGGGCCACATAACTGGAGATGAGCAGCAGGCGAGCGAGTGAGTGAAGCTTTATCTGCCACCCCGAATCACTCCCCATTGCTCATATTGCTGCCTGAACCACACACCCCACTCCCTCATCCATGGAAAAATTGTCTTCCACAAAACCGGTCCCTGGTGCCAAAAAGGTTGGGGACCACTGGGCTTGAGGCTAATCCCTGGCTGCACAGAGTCTGAAGATGTTGTTCAGGCTCCATTCTGGATAGAGTCCAAAGGAAACTGAGTTTCAGTCCATAGGGAACTGGTATCTTAATAATGGAAATTACATCTGCAACCTTCTATCCTGAAAGTGTCACTCATTCTAGCAAACAAATCTTGAGCAGTGTTGCCATTATTAAAGGCAAGGTCATCTGACATGGTGTTTGCTTCTGTGCACTGTCTGTACTTTTCAGAGTCTCAAGGGGCTGGTGCACAGATTGCCTGTTGTATTAGCCTCAAACTCCGGGTTATGTTACTAGCTTCTTGGGGTGTCAGTTTCCTCACCATTAAAAAAAGAATAATTGTGTTTAATTTACTGGAACTTTGAAAATTAACTCATTTTTTCCCTAACACAGTGATAATCAGAAAGAAAGGGGCTCCATGAAGTCAAATTTGAGGTATGGGTTGCAAGATGGCAAATGAATGAAGCCGCATTTCCTGGTGCTTCAAGCTTATTGGCACCTTCCTTCTGCTTGGTTGTCCTGTACTAGAAAGAGATGATTCTGTAAGATAGAGAGAATCTGAGAGCAGAAAGACAGGAAGTCTGGGATCAAGAGGAATAGCTCCAATATGACTGAATGGCTTTATTTCACCTACTATGGTCAGTTCTGGTATTTTCTTAAGTAAGGGCTCCTTGAGACTTCCTCTGACATTGCCCCAGCCATGCCAATCACAAGTCCAGCTGCTGAAACTGACGTTCCCATGGATGATTTTCATAGGTATTGCTGGGGTCATATCTAGGGCTGGACTCAGCCATGCTGGTGCTGTGATCATGTACATGCTCCAGAATAGTTCCCATTGTGGTTCAGTTCAGTTTATGTTAGCTTTCAGTCCTGTTAATTTTCATGCGCAATGAGTATAACACTAGATTCATTTATGTTGTAATATTGAGAACACTGGATATTTTTGTAGTTAGAAGGATCTTGAGAAGCAGTACTAAATCTATGAAATGAAGAGGTATTTTGTTCAAATTCAAATAAAGATCATAGGTACTAAACTCAGCCTTTGGACAATTATTGCTAACAATTTGAAAGTGAAAAGTGAAAGTGAATTTGCTTAGTTGTGTCCTACTCTTTGTGACCCCATGGACTGTAGACTACTCAGCTCCTCTGTCTGTGGGATTTTCTAGGCAAGAATGCTAGAGTGGGTTGCCATTTCCTTCCCCAGGGGATCTTCTCGACCCAGGGATCAAACCCATGTCTCCCGCATTGTAGGCAGACACTTTACCATCTGAGCCACCAGGGAAGTCATCAGTAACTTGAAGCTGTCACTAAACTTCTCAGAACTCTTTTTGGCAATGTATGAAATGGCTATCATACCTGGAAAAGAGGAAAGGATATCCATATTAAGTTGCTCTTTTTCTGTTCAACTATGGGTAGATAGGCTTTTTGGTGGTATATGATTCCCTTCCCACCACAGAGTTGTCAGATTCAGAAATAAGCAGGCTTTATCTACTACAGATGAAAAAATTGAATTATTAATTTAAAATATTCCTCAAAAGAAAATCCCAGACCTAGACAGATGGGTCTGAGGTGATTTCTACCAAACATTTAAAGAATAAATAATGTCAGTGAATCACAGAATCTTCTAAGAAATAGAGGAGAAAACACTTTTCAACTCATTTTATGAAGCCAGTGTTACCATGATACCAAAACCAGTGAAAGACACAAGAAGAAAAGAAAACTGTAGAGAAATAGCCTTTACGAACATAAAATGCAAAAATTCTCTGTAAAATGTTAGCAAACCAAATCCAACAGCTTATGAAAAGTATTAAACATCATGCATAAATACATTTTATCTCAGGAATGGGAAATTGGCTTTTCAGAAAATCAATTATATAATACATCATATAAATATAATAAAGGGTAAAAATCACTTGATTATCTTTACAGAAACAGAGAAAACATTTCACATGATCCAACCAAGAAAGGCAATGCCTTAGTCTGATAAAAGTAATCTATGAAAAATGTACAGCTCACATCTTACTTAATGGTGAAAGACTGAATGCTTTTCTGCTAATATGAAGAACAATTTGAAGGATATCTGGCCACTTCTATTCAGCTCTGCACTGGAGTATTTTTCCTGAGGTTGGTGGTGGTGGGGGGAGACAATATAAAGGCATCCTGATTGGAAGAAAGGAAGGAGGTAAAACTGTCATTATTCATAGATGACATGATCTTATATGTAGAAAACTATAAGAAATTCTCAGAGAAAATCTACCAGAACTGATAAACAAGTTAAGTAAGGTTGCAGAATATAAGATCAATATGTAAAAGTCAATTGTATGTTGTATACTAACAATAAACTTAATGAAATTAAGAAAACAATTCTATTCACAAAGCATCAAAAGGAATTAAACACTTAGGAATAAATTTAATAAAAGAAGTGAAAGACTTGTGTACTATAATGTCCTGAACAATACTGAGAGAAATTGATGGAGAGGTTCGAAGCTCACTGACTAGAAGGTTGTTTTCCCAAAACTGATCTATAATATATTAAGCACAATTCATATCAAAACCAACAGGTTTGTTTCCAGAAATTGACAAGCTGATCCTAAATTCATAGCTTTAAATGTATATTTATTTTTGCTTTCATTTTTATTTTGTTTTTATAGGGTGTAAATTTTAGCAGTTTTTAGGTACAGCATCAAGTACAAGATTGATAAGTGAAAAAATTAATAAATTAGACTTCATAAAATGGAAAGCTTTGTACTTCAGAGGACACCATCAAGAAAGCAAAAAAGACAACTTGTAGAGAAATGGGAAGAAATATTTGCAAATCATATATTTGATAAAGGACCTCTGTCCAGAATATATAAAGAACTTAAGAAGAAGAAGAAGACAAACTGCTTAAGTAAAAGCGGGTAGAAGATTTGAATAGATAGCTCACCAAAGAAAATCTAGAAATGGCTAAAAAGCATATGAAAAGATGCTCATTAGTCATTAGGGAAAATACAAATTAAAATCTCAGTGAGATGCTACTTAATACCCATCAGAATATCTGTAATAAAATTAACCAAAAAAAGATGAGCAGCAATGAGAATGTGGAGAAATATTGCTGATGGAAAAGTAAAATAGACTACCTACTTTGGAAAACAGTTTGCCAGTCTCTTAAAATGTTTAATGTTTTAAGTTTATCTTCTGATCCAGCAATTTGGGTTGGAGATCCTGGAGGAGAAAATGACAAGTCACTCCAGTGTTCTTGCTTAGTTAATCCCATGGACAGAGGAGTCTGGAGGGACAGTCCATAGTGTTGCAAAGTCAGACACAACTGAGTGACTGAGCATTTATGCATGCATGCACTAGGCATCTACACAAGAGAAATGAAGCCACATAGTCACACAAAGACTTGTACAGGAATGTTTATAGCAGCATTATTCATAATAGCCCCAAATTAGAAACAGACCAAATGTCCATCAACAAGTGAATGGACACACAAATGTGATATTTTCATACAAATAGAATATTATTCCACAAGAAAAAATGATTGATTGGTACATGTTATAACATGTATGCATGCATGTTAAGTCACTTCAGTCGTGTCCGACTCTTTGCAACCCTATGGACTGTAGCACGCCAGGCTCCTCTGTCCATGGGATTCTCCAGGCAAGAATCCTGGAGTGGGTTGCCATGTCCTCCCCTAGGGTATCTTCCCAATCCAGGGATCAAACCTGCATCTCTTACTTCGGTAGACAGGTTCTATACTGCTGGTGCCAACTGGAAAGCCTGTTACAGCATGGATCAGTTTAGTTTAGTAGCTCAGACCTTTAGTCAGTTCAGTCACTCAGTCGTGTCCAACTCTTTGTGACCCCATGCAGCACATCAGGCCTCCCTGTCCATCACCAACTCCCAGAGTTTACTCAAACCCATGTCCATTGGGTCGGTGATGCCATCCAACCATCTCATCCTCTGTATCCCCTTCTCCTGCCTTCAATCTTTCCCAGTGTCAGGGTCTTTTCAAATGAGTCAGTTCTTCACATCAGGTGGCCAAAGTATTGGAGTTTCAGCTTCAGCATCAGTCCTTCCAATGAATATTCAAGACTAATTTCCTTTAGGATGGACTGGTTAGATCTCCTTGCAGTCCAAGGGACTCTCAAGTCTTCTCCAACACCACAGTTCAAAAGCATCAATTCTTTGGCACTCAGCTTTCTTTATAGTTCATGTGCATTCATACATGACCACTGGAAATATCATAGCTTTGACTAGATGGACCTTTATTGGCAAAGTAATGTCTCTGCTTTTTAATATGCTGTCTAGGTTGGTTATAACTTTTCTTCCAAGGAGCAAGCATCTTTTAATTTCATGGCAGCAGTTACCATCTGCAGTGATTTTGGAGCCTAAAAAAGTAAAGCCTGCCACTGTTTCCATTGTTTCCCCATCTATTTGCCATGAAATGATGGGACCGGATGCCATGATCTTAGTTTTCTGAATGTTGAGTTTTAAGCCAACTTTTTCATTCCCCTATTTCACTTTCATCAAGAGGCTCTTTAGTTCCTCTTCACTTTCTGCCATAAGGGTGGTATCATCTGCATATCTGAGGTTACTGATATTTCTCCCAGCAATCTTGATTCCAGTTTGTACTTCATCCAGTCCAGCGTTTCTCATGATGTACTCTGCATATAAGTTAAATAAGCAGGGTGACAATATACAGCCTTTACGTACTCCTTTTCCTATTTGGAACCAGTCTGTTGTTCCGTGTCCAGGTCTAACTGTTGCTTCTTGACCTGCATACAGGTTTCTCAGGAGGCAGATCAGGTGGTCTGGTATTCCCATCTCTTTCAGAATTTTCCACAGTTTATTGTGATCCACACAGTCAAAGGGTTTGGCATAGTCAATAAAGCAGAAATAGATGTTTTTCTGGAACTCTCTTGCTTTTTCCATGATCCGATGGATGTTGGCATTTGGTCTCTGGTTCCTCTGCCTTTTCTAAAGCCAGCTTGAACATCTGGAATTTCATGGTTCACATACTGTTGAAGCCTGGCTTGAACAATTTTGAGCATTACTTTGCTAGCTGTGAGAGAAGAGTGCAATTGTGTGGTAGTCTGAGCATTCTTTGGCATTGCCTTTCTTTGGGATTGGAATGAAAACTGACCTTTTCCAGTCCTGTGGCCACTGCTGAGTTTTCCAAATTTGCCGGCATATTGAGTGCAGCACTTTTACAGCGTCATCTTTCAGGATTTGAAATAGCTCAACCGGAATTCCTTCACCTCTGTTAGCTTTGTTCATAGTGATGCTTCCTAGGGCCCAGTTGACTTCACATTCAAGGATGTCTGGCTCTAGGTGAGTTATCACACCATTGTGATTATCTGGGTAGTGAAGATCTTTTTTGTATAGTTCTATGTATTCTTGCCACCTCTTCTTAATATCTTCTGCTTCTGTTAGGTCCATACTGTTTCTGTCCTTTATTGTGCCCATCTTTGCATGAAAAGCTCCCTTGGTATCTCTAATTTTCTTGAAGAGGTCTCTAATTTTTCCCGTTCTATTGTTTTCCTCTGTTTCTTTGCGTTGATCACTGAGGAAGGTTTTCTTATCTCTCCTTGCTATTTGTTTGAACTCTGCATTCAAATGGGTATATTTTTCCTCTTCTCCTTTGCCCTTCGTTTCTCTTCATAGCTGTTCATAAGGCCTCCTCAGACAACCATTTTGCCTTTTTGCATTTCTTTTTCTTGGAGATTGTCCTGATCACTGCCTCCTGTACAGTGTCATGAACCTCCATCCATAGCTCTTCAAGCACTGTCTATCAGATCTAATCCCTAGAGTCTATTTGTCACTTGCACTGTATAGTCATAAGGGGTTTGATTTAGGTCATACCTGAATGGCCTAGTGGTTTTCTGTACTTTCTTCAATTTAAGTCTGAATTTGGAAATAAGAAGTTCATGATCTGAGCCACAGTCAACTCGTGGTCTTGTTTTTGCTGACTGTATAGAGCTGCTCCATCTTCCACTGCAAAGAATATAATCAATCTAATTTCATTATTGACCATCTGGTGATGTCCGTGTGCAGAGTCTTCTCTTGTGTTGTTGGATGAGGGTGTTTGCTATGACCAGTGTGTTCTCTGGAAAAACTCTGTTAGCCTTTGACCTGCTTCATTCTGTATTCCAAGGCCAAATTTGCCTGTTACTCTAGGTATTTCTTAACTTCCCACTTTTGTATTCCAGTCCCCTGTAATGAAAAGGACATCTTTTTTGAGTGTTAGTTCTAGAAGGTCTTGTAGGTCTTCTTAGAACCATTCAACTTAAGCTTCTTCAGCATTATTGGTTGGGGCATAGACTTGGATTACTCTGATACTGAATATCAAAATTCAGTATCACAACATGGATAGACCTCAGAAATGTCATGTTAAGTCAGGGTCAGCAATGTTTCTTTAAAGGTCAAATAGTGACTATTTTAGGCTTGTGGACCATATAGTCTCTGTGGCATTGTCCCAACTCTGCTTTTGTAGTACTAAGCAGCAACAGACAATAAGTAAATGATTAAATATGACTGTGTTCTAATAAAGGTTTATTTACAAAAACAGACAGCAGGTACTGTGCTGACTCCTGTGCTAAGTGAAAGAAGCCAGATGCAAATAACTAAACACAGTATAATTGCATTTATGTGAATATTCAAAAAGTAAATCTGTGGTGAAAGAAAGCAGATTTATGCTTGCCTGGCTTGGGGGCAGGAACAGGGAATGACTACAGATCAGCACTAGGGATATTTTGGGGGCGATGGAAATATTCTATAATTGGCTTGTGATCATGGTTGCACAATCTTATAAATTTACTACCTGTTAGCGAATTATACACTGAAAGGGAATAAACTTCATGGCCTGTAAATTATCTCAGTAAACCTGTTAAAAATTATATGTGCTTTCATTTATTCTTTTCTTTACTGGCTTAACTATTTTATCCTCATTTTATCTCCAGTAAAAATTTTGTTTTACTACTGACTCTACTGTTCCAACTAAAAGCAGAGCAGAGTTTTATAAGCACCTTGTACCTTTGAACTCTTGCCCCTAGAGCAAAAGTTGACACACATTCAGTTCAGTTCAGTCGCTCAGTCGTGTCCGACTCTTTGCGACCCCACGAATCGCAGCATGCCAGGCCTCCCTGTCCATCACCAACTCCCGGAGTTCACCCAGACTCACGTCCATCGAGTCAGTGATGCCACCCAGCCATCTCATCCTCTGTCATCCCCTTCTCCTCCTGCCCCCAAATCCCTCCCAGCATCAGAGTCTTTTCCAATGAGTCAACTCCTCACATGAGGTGGCCAAAGTTTCAGCTTCAGCATCATTCCCTCCAAAGAAATCCCAGGGCTGATCTCCTTCAGAATGGACTGGTTGGACTGGTTGGATCTCCTTGCAGTCCAAAGAACTCTCAAGAGTTAGGTGAGGTCTTTTTGAACTCTCTCCCAGGGATCTTACTATAAGGAAAACCCTACTGAGAATTCTGAAGGAAGCTTTATAGCACCATCAGTACTGGAGTATCTGAAACCAAATGTTAGGGGCTGTGATTTCAGAGGTAGGTAAGGAAGGAGCTTTTAATTGTGTGTATTTGTTTCCTGCCTTCTTTAAAAGTTCTAATAATATGAGACTAGGGTAGGTCAATTCATTTGAAGCTTAAAGAATCACCCATGCCTTTTGAAGATTTTTATATGCTAAAAAGAGGTTTTTTGTGTGTGCGAGTTGTCTGCTGTGATCATTGCATTCCCATCATGAGATCTAAAGCTCAGATGGGTCAAGGACTCAATTTAAATTCATCTTGGGATCACTGCATCATTGTCCACAGCATCTTACCAAGAGAGTAAGTGAGTAAAGCGTAGAACCATTGGCATTCCTGATACACAGACAGACTTTCATGAAACTGAAAATTATCTTGCTGGTGACAGAATTAGTCGTACTCAGAGAAAGAGGGCCATGTGATGGCCAGTACCATGGTCTGCTGATTTGCTTTCATTTCCCTCATCAGAGAGCATTTCCGAAGTGTGATCTTGAAAGAGAACAGCCTACTCTCTGGGCTGATGGTGGGGAATAAGCTCTAATGAGTGACTACACTGTATGATTGAGATGCTATTAAATCCTCACCCTTGGAATCGAGTATAAGAGCTGGCTCTTCATGTCTCCAGGAGCCAGAGGTGAAAAGTATGCCCTTGAGAGGATGTGTTATTTACCAGTCATAGGTTGTTCTAACTTGCTGAGCTTCCTGAACATTATAGAGCTGGAGAGGCCCTCTTGGACAAAATATTTGTATATGTATTCTTTTGTCCCTACTGTACTCTCTTTCCATCTTGTTTACAAAGATTTCTGTATATAAATTGTGTGCAGAAGATTAGATGCTTTATTTAAATGCTTATAATGAAGATTACTAATTACTATGTGCATTCTTGGCACCAGTGAGCTCATCGCCTGTGCTTTAGTCAGATATGCAGTATCATCTATTTAAATCCATTTCTTCTGTCGCTCAGCCTTTTTCTCTGAATCTGTAGAACAATCCTTTGCAATGGTTAGGTTTTCATTTAAAGGAATGGTCAGGTTCTGCCATCAAACACAGACAGAGACAGGTTTTTAAAAACTCTTGCTGACTGTATTCTAAAGATTGGCTCAAAGAGTATGTGATTCACCCAGAATTGTCCCCAGGGGGAGAGAGAAGCTTCTGTATGAAGTCTCCTTACTTCTGCTGGGACCTGTCTTTCTCCCTCCTTCCTTCTTTCCTTCTTTCCTTCCTTCACATGTGGAAAGCAGTTTTGATCAGTGAATATTTACCTAGAAATTATGGCCCTCTGTTAAAAGACAAGCTTCAGCATAAGGAAACTAAAGAGCCTCCAGTTACCTCTGAATGTGAAAAATGCTGTTTTAATTGAACATTAAAAAAATAAATAAATTTAAGAGGAAAAAAAATACCAGAGTGGGTTGCCATGCTCTCATCTGGAGATCTTCCTGACCGAGGGATTGAACCCACATTTCCTGCTCTGCAGGCAGATTCTTTACCACGGAACCATCAGGGAAACCACAAATAGTGAGTATCGTAGGCTAATTCCTAGGTATTTGGCTTTGGATGCTTGCTGTCTGTTATCTGTGAAAGTTTGGTTGCAGAGAACAACTGAGCCGTTTTCCTTGGGAAGAGATTTATTACAGGGAATTGGGTTCAGAAGAAGGAAGAGGCTTAAGTCTGGGCTTCAGGAAATCACTTCTGAGGTTCAGCATAGAACTGACCCACCAAGGGCTGCTTCTTCTGGTCCTCAGGGTGGTGGGCACACGGGAGGTCTCTTTGGAAACTGCTGACCCCAAAAGACAGTGACTTCACCACTTCAGTGATCAGAAGACTGCTGCCTACCTCTGGGAAGCATGTGCCTGGGGGCTGGGACGCTGCTGGCCTATGTGGCCATGCCTGCTGGCAGAAATGGCTGCTGCATCGGATAATGGCCTCCGTCTCCTTTCCACCTGCCAGACCCTGAGTAGTTGCTGTAACTTGCATTCAGAACCTGAATGGCAGGAGAACCTGGGAAATACAATTTTTAGCTTTTGAGCATTCCAGCCCCAGAAGACATGAAGGAACCCCCTCTCCATCTTAGGCTTTTACACATAGTCACTTATACTTACCAAAAGGTATTTATTTTAACCAGAGTAATTCAAGTATAGATGTGAATACACGTATTGGCAGAATATGCAGAAATGAAGTAGTCCATAGGCACAAATTTAAATGCACCTCTCTTGACCACCAGACTCACTAGTTTAAAATGTCTTCAAGTCAAGCAGTGTTTGTGCAATATGTGGTCTCACTACAAAAGAAACATGCAATTAGAGTGTCCTTGTGGGACCCCAGTATGTGTGTATGTCTGCCCGTCAAGTCCTGTATTGAGAATAAACAGCTCTTTTTTTCTGACCCAGGGAAGTATAGACGCAACGTGTGTCCCAGCATGAGATGCTGTGGAATCAGAGAGCTGGACTTGGCTGAGGGCATCAGGCATGTTTGCTCACTGGGGGACTCTGAGTTGGGGAAATTAGAACCTGTGAGTGCTGCCATCACGTCTGTAGTTGATGTGAATGGCAGCCAAAGACATTGTGCGTGCAGAAACTCTGGTGCCTTGTGAGGTTAGTGTGCGGGTTAGATACGTGTGAAGTGTTAGTACAATGCCTGGCCTGTAATGAACCCTATATAAATAATTGCCACCCCCACTGCTACTACTATTATTATTTAATCATCATTATGGATTATGGACATAGGATTATTGGAAAGCTTAAATGAGTTTAGTCCTTGGCATAAGTGAGCACTGAGTAAATGTTAGCTATAAAATAATATGGTCATAATGTTTTAACTCTTAGAATGATGCTTTCACTGTAATGTATTTCCCTAGAACTTCCCTAACCCAGAGACCTCCTACCTCTGAAGAGTAAGCGTCATTGGCTTGAATTTGAGAGATAAGCACAAGGGCCATCTTTTCTTCTTCAGGATAGGGTAACTTCTCAGCAATTCACACATTTACTTCACAGCTTTAGTAACCTTTACTTTAGGACTTCCCTGGTGGCTCAGATGGTAAAGTATCTGTCTACAATACAGGAGACCTGGGTTCAGTCCCTGGGTTGGGAAGATCCCCTAGAGAAGGAAATGGCAATCCACTCCAGTACTCTTGCCTGGAAAATCCCATGGACAGAGGAGCCTGGTAGTCTACAGTCCGTGGGGTTGCAAATAGTCAGACAGGACTGAGCGACTTCACTTTCACTTAGTAACCTTTACAGTTTTTCAGTAGAACCTCAAGTCCAAGAAGTTAGTTTACTTTTGGAAAATTATTTTTCTAACCAAAACAACTCTGTACCACACTTATTCACTGTGTGAATTAAGGTCTCTACCCTTAAAATTTGGACAAGTTTAATGAAAAAAAAAAAAAAACAGGTCCTACCTTCATGAAGTTTAGGAATCAATATGGTTTGTTAATTTGTATTTATATTAATCAAATACTTTGACTTGATTCAGTAGAAAATATTTTTGCACGAGTATCTGCTAGACTGTTGAATCATTTTTAGACTATTGAATCATTTCTTGGGAAGTTAAAAAGAACATACTTTGAGAATTTGCGGTTTTAAAAAGATTTTCTCTAGCCTGATGAATAGTGACAGTAACACAGATTTAGCGAATGAAATTCTTGGGGAGCTTCTAATACCTTTTGGCAGTTGCATACCAGTTAGCCATTGACCTGATCAGCAAAGTATGGATTCTGGAGGGAAGAAGTTTCCTATGAAATTCCTGTATGTGAGTTAAAGTCCTCCCATAGATGAGGTGAAGGTGTCTGGGTAGGGCAATGAGAAATTCTGAAGCTTTCAAACACATTTTAAGAATCGTTAGAGATCTGTTTGAAAATTTTCGATGCTGAGCGTTGAGCAGCCGTCTTCCACTGAAAGTATATTATACAAATTGGTTTTGTCTGAAACACTTTCTGAGACAAGAATCCTCAGCCAGGGTGGAGTGGGCCCCAAGGACGGGCCCGGGTTCAACCCCGCCTGCATGTGGAGGGCGTTCCCTGGGGTTGAAGGTTTCACAGCTGTGGACAAGCCTCTCTTCTGAGTCCTCAGTTGCTGACTGAAAGTACTTAATGGCACCTCAAGTCTTGTGGTTACAGACCCCGGGGAGCATGGGATGGGAGGAGAAGTGTGGTAAATTCCGAGGCAGGGAGGTTCAGGAACCTCCAGACTCAGGAAACAGCAACGTCTTAGAACAAATGGAACCAGTCTGTGTTGGTATATTTATCCACGGTGATAGAGTACATTTAAAAATATTGGAATTGTTCATGGAATTCTACAGGCATGAATACTGGAGTGGGTTGCCATTCCGTTCTTCAGGAGATCTTCCTGACCCAGGAATCGAGTCACATTATGGGCTAATTCTTTCCCGTTGAAGCAAAATTACATTACTGAATGAAGGGAGATGTGAACCTAACCCAATGCCCCAGGCTTCCAGCATGGAGCCTCAAAGTGAGGCCTGATTTCTTCTTGTGAACTGAAAGTCACTCAGTTGTGTCCGACTCTTTGCATCCATGGAATTCTCCAGGCCAGAATCCTGGAAAGGGTTGCCGTTCCCTTCTCAAGGGTATTTTCCCAACCCAGGGATCGAAGCCAGGTCTCCTGCATTACAGGTGGATTCTTTACCAGGTGAGCAACCAGAGAATAACTAGAGTTAAAACACTTTAAGAACTGCCTCCTCCACCTCGCATCCAGTATGGATTAATATTGGAATATCCATCTTTCATAGGCTTCCTTGGGAATATATCTAAGAATTGCAGGTACTGTGTTTCCCTGTCTTCACTTGCCTGCTGGTGCTTCTCTAGGTCAAATGTCAAGTTCTAACTGCCTAAGGCCCCACTTGCTGGGCCTCTTCAGTACATCAGCTGCTATTGTGGGAGCTTTGGCCAATCCACAGAGATGCCCCCGTGAATCCTGCTCTCTATACAGCCACCCCTGGGGCTGCTGCAGATCTCTGCTGATCTGCCCAGACCACATGGTTTACACATGGTTTACTAAGCTCCAGGACTTACTCTGGGTATCAGTTCAGATTTCTCCTTTCTTCTGGTGACTTGACTCTTAGGAGCCCCATCACCCTTTCCTATAGTCTGACTTGGTTCTGTCTGTGCCACATGGGGCCACCTGGTGCAGCTCAGTGTCACAGAACCTCAAAGAAAAGAGATGGGGTTGTGGTCATAAGGGGGCCTTAGGTAAAATCTCAGATGCAGTTAGATGTATGGAATTGATGTTGCCCAGATTTACCAAAGGTGGATACTGGGGCAAAGCGGCACTTTATTTCTCCTGCTAAAAGCCCATGCCTGCTTACAGTTCTAGGAATAAGCAAGAAAGACAGTGTTCACTGTCACGTGAAGGAGTGGCAGCGCTGAGGAGAGGCCTATGTAAGCCGAGGGGAGGATCTATGGAGATTGAGATGCTGGAGAAAAGAGGTGGGGAGGGGAGGAGGCAGGTAGTTGATGCTGCCAAGGAAGAGAGGGTGTCAGACACATGGTGGGAGACCTGAGCTTTGTCCAGGGAGACCCTGAGGAAGGACCTTAGGAGCATCTAGATAAGCTCTCAGTCAGTTCAGTCCAATCACGCAGTCGTGTCCGACTCTGCAACCCCATGGACTGCAGCACGCCAGACTTCCCTGTCCGTCACTCCCAGAGCCTGCTCAAACTCATGTCCATCGAGTCGGTGATGCCATCCAACCATCTCATCCTCTGTCATCCCCTTCTCCTCCTGCCTTCAATCTTTCCCAGCATCAGGGTCTTTTCAAATGAGTCAGTTCTTTGCATCAGGTGGCCAAAGTATTAGAGTTTCAGCTTCAACATCAGTCCTTCCAGTGAACACCCAGGACTGATCTCCTTTAGGATGGACTGGTTTGATCTCCATGCAGTTCAAGGGACTCTCAAGAGTCTTCTCCAAAACCACAATTCAAAAGCATCAATTCTTCAGTGCTCAGCTTTCTTTATAGTCCAACTCTCACATCCATACATGACTACTGGAAAAACCATAGCTTTGAATAGATGGACCTTTGCTGGCAAAGTAATGCTCTGTGTGATACCAAAGAGGAAACTGAGACCCTGAGAGGTGAAGACACTTTTCCAAAGCAACTCAGTAAGATAAGTCTGTTAAAACATCTCCAATCTGCTAGTCTTTATATCACATTTGCTGCTTTCTCCATGGGGACGGAAAAGAGTGGGGATGGAGTGGCAGGGAAATTTTGAAGAGGGGTGCTAAGGTGTCTCAGACTGCAACTGCAGTCTTCAAGTCACAGGTGGCAAGGTGTGCTGAGGGTGAAGGAACCAGACCATCCCCGCGGCGTGTGTCTCAGTACTCTTAACAATGCCATACTGCACCGTTATCAGCATTGTGAGTTGTTTGACATTGCCCTCTGCGACTAGGTGATGGATCCGAAGTCTTTGGCATAAGGGACCAGGGCTGAATCATCCATCCGTCAGTGCTGTTAAACTAATCCACTGGAGAAGAACAGTGTGGCAAGCTGCTCAGAATCTGTCTGAACTCCTAGGAGATGTCTTTAAACTGCACACTTCAGTACACAGTGGGATGGTGGTGATTTTCTCCTCCCTGAGCTTCCTGTAAGTTTCAAAGCAGGCACAGAATTTTAAATGAAAGGGCACAGAGCCCCTGCAGTCTTGAAAGACTGCATTCTGACCCTCCACCCCCTTCTGCGGCTGCCTCCAGGGCATGTGAGGAAAAGCAGAAGCCTGCTTGGCATGTTCTGCTGGTGTGATCAAAGGCACGGAGCCTGGAGCTACCAGGACCTTTACTAAACACCAGCAGGATCAGATGAACTTGGTATTCACAGAGAGGAGCTGCTCTCTGGAGAGGCCGGCAGAGCTGGGCTGCCCAGACTCACCCTCTGTTTTCAGATCTCACATGGGCGCTCTGTGCCGCCTGGTCATCCTGGTAAAGTCACTGCCTCACACACCAGGATTTCTCATCCTCTCTTCTCTTCAGATCTCCACCTCCCTTTCCAACTTCACTGGTGAGCGTCTCTCCTCCTTCACAGTGAAAACAGAAAGGATGACCTCTTTCCTCCACTAACTTCACCAGCCCACTGCCCCTAGACTCATCCTCTGCCTTCTCCCCATGGGTCTAGAAGAATCACCCTTGCCCTGTGGGTCCCCCCCACCCCTTCGACTTACTCAGGAACTGTTCTCATGCAGTTACTTCCTTTCCTCCTGTCATCCTCAGCTCTCCCTAAGCCAGCCATCCCCCTTGGTGTGCCATTGTGTCCTTATATCATCATTTTTACCGACTCCTGTTCCTTTTCACAGCTTGTTTTCAATGCAGAATATCTCACAAGAGCGAGCCTGCCTGATGTCTCCCCTCCATCACCTCCATTTCCCCTCCACCTATTCTCTTGGACTTTCACTCTGAAATGACGCTTATCTTGTCACCTAGGACCTACATCTTGCTGAAGCCAAAGCCCTCATCTTAGTCTACCTCTCAGCAGCATATGGCGGAGCTGATGGCATCCTCCACGTTGAAACACTTGTCCTCTTTGTCTCCATGACACCACATGTGCCAGATTTTCCTTTCACCTTGCTCTCCTTCTCTTTTTGATCTCCTTTGCTGTCTCCTCTTCTATAAAATCTCTACGGGTCTTGGGATCACAAGGCTCTCCTGGCCTTTTGCCCTGTCTACACTCTCTACTCATGTAGCCTTATAATTCTAAGTACTTTGTAAATGCTTGAGACTCTGCAATTTACATTTCCAGTCTGAAACATTCTACTTGAGTTTCAGGCTGTTATGTCTAAGAGCCTTCTCGACATAGACACTTAGATGTCTAAAAGAGGCATCTTTCAATTTAAAACCAAACTCTGGATTTTCTCCCTAAAACCCAATTTCAGGAAATGACATCATCATCTAACCCAGATGCTCAGCCCCCATACTGTGGGACTCTTCCTAATTCCTCCCTTTCCTTTAGACCTCACATTGGCTTCTTAGCGCTGCTATAATAGATGACTTCAAATGGTTGACTAAAAACAGCAGAAATTTGTTCTTTCATGAAACAAATCTAAAATCTAAATTTTACTCTCTTCTGTCCACGCTATTCTTAAAGAGATGGGAATACCAGACCACTTACTTACTTGCCTCCTGAGAAACCTGTATGGAGATCAAGCAGCAACTATTAGAACTGGACTTGGAACAACAGACTTGTTCCATATTGGGAAAGGAGTACGATAAGGCTAGAAATCTGAAATCAAGGTGGCGGCCCGGCCATGTTCTCCGAGGGCGTTAGAGAAGGAGACCGCCTTGCCTCTTCCAGCCTCTGCTGACTGCTGGCAGTCCCTGGTGTTCCCTGCCTTGCAGCAGCAGAACTCTCTTCTCTGCCTCTGTTGTCACGGGGCCTTCTTCCTTCTGGGTGTGTCCGTGTCCAAATTTCCTTCTTATAACCATATCAGTCACTGGATTTAGGACTCTCCCTAATCCAGTTTGACATCTTACCTTGATTATACCTGCAAAGACCCTGTTTCAAATAAGCTAACACTGACAGGTTCTGAGTGAACATGAATTTGGGGGAGCATTGTTCAGATCAGTGCAGACCTCCACATCCAGTCCATCCGCAAGTCTTAGCTCCGCCATCTCCAACAGTTCTTACCATTCCCCCTGCCCCAGCCTTTGTCCAAGCTTTTGTCCCCTGGTTTACTGCCTCATTCCTGGTCTCTCCCACTCCACTTTTGCCACTCCTGTGCATACTACCTAAGGGTGCCAGAGTGACCTGTTCAGAGTGTCAACGAGGTCACGATTCCCTTGCACAGGGCCCTCTGGTGGCTTCCCGGTACCCGAAAAGACAATCCAGCTCTTTCACTTGACTTGGGAGATGCTCAGTGGTCTTGCCTGCTCTCCAGCTTCGTCTCCTTTCTCTGGATCCCATATTCACCGGGCCCCAGCCACGCCGGGCTGCTTTCTGGCCCTCCATCAGGCTGAACTGTCTCATGGCCTCTTCATTCACTGTTCTGCTTGAAATGCTCTTCCCCTGGATCTTCATATGACTGTTTTCATTGTTCATGTCCCAGCTCACCTGTCCCAGTCCCCTCCTTACAGAGGCCTTCCCAACCCAGCCTAACAAGTGTTCTCTCTCTTCCTGTGTGTCTCTGTTTCTTTCTCTTTCTCTATCTCTGCGTCTCTCTTTCTTTGTCTCTGTCTCACACACACACACACACACACACACACACGCCTGTTTACTTCCCACATAGCTCTTCTTTTCAATATCTGAATTTGCCTTATTCATTTGTTTATAGATAATATCACTGACATGATTTATTACTCATTATTTCTGTCTCCCTCGGTAGAGCATAAATTCCTGTAAACAGCTAATTAGCTTCCTGTTGTCCACCGCTGTACCCCAGTTCCTATGAAAGAGATTGGCGTAAAGACTCTCAGTCAGTATTTTGTGTCTGATAAAATGGGCTCTCTTTGTATTCTGTGGCTTCCACCCTCTCTCCCAAGGTATGTTTCACTTTCTACTGGCAGAATCTATCGTTTTAATACACTGAAACTTTTTGTGGACAGTCTAATGTTAATGTCTGAGGGGGAGGAAAGGGCCTGTTTTTATCTCCCCTCCCCAGCCTTCTCTGAAAATTCTCTGCAGTGGCTTCTTCAGAACAGCTCAGCTCGTTCCGTGGCTGTCCCCTCTCCTTGCACACACAAGTGCCTGCTCCTTCACCACTGTATACACACTTGATACACCTCCTAGGATCAGGAGCTGTCTGTCGCTCCTTGCCTCACCCTCTGCCCCCATGGAAAAGCTTTTCTAAACGTGTGTACAGACTTCTGTAGAAAGAAATGTAGACGGATTTGGAAAATTACTATCGTTTGGGTTTGTGGAGAGATGTTGCCTAATGCAAGGACAGGAATGTTGTTCCACATCCTGCTGGTGAGCTGCCTGTTATCCAGAAGGGGTAGCAGACAGCCATCAGAGGATTCAGACTAACATACTGAAGAGTCATCCTCCTCGTTTTTCAGATAGATGGTTGTGAAACTGGGCCGAAAAGGAAATAATCGGGAAATATAAAGTTTTGTTCTTTTTGTTTTTTGTTGTTCCTTATGTTAACCATTTCTAGAGCATTTACTGTATTTTCCAAGGCCTGGGTAATACTGGTTTTGTTATCAAGAAACTCTGACCATGAGTGTTAGATTTCTTGATTTCCTTTAATAGATTGCCGTATTTTGATTTTCAGAGCAGTTGATATTATTGGCTCCCACAAATCATTATCACCTCTCAGTTTCTAGGCTATCTCTTTTCTTCTTGCCTCAGCAGTTTTCCTGACAGCTCATTTAAATTTGCTTACTTTCTGGCTTCCCGTCTTACCTACACCTCAAAGGACCCCATTCTGCCTTGGCAGAAGTCACCGTCTCCCTCCATAGTGGCTGTGTGTCCTTGTTGTATCTCTACGTCAGCACAGAAACTGACGGCAGCCGCAATGGAAGGCCTGGAGCTTACACAGCAATAAACACGGGCAGCCAACTCGTCTCATGTCTCAGTGGGAAGAGGCTGGGTTTTAGAATCCAGTGACCTCACCATAAATCCTGGCTTTGCTCTTACCATCTGTGGCCTTAGGTAACTATCGGGCTTCTCTGAGCCTCAGTTTCCTCATCTGTAAAGACAAAGAATCTGTTTTATACAATTGTGAGAATTAAAAGAAGTAACACCCAATGGTTCTCAATAAGTTTTGTTTTAAATTTAGTATATAACCATTTCTTCAAGAATCTAAGCAGCACATATTTCCTTAAAAATCCATGAGAACAGTTCAGCTGACAATCTTAGTCAAGAAAATCTTACTGATTTTCTTGAAAGGTGAAAGCAAAGGGAAGATATTGATTTTGCCATTCTTCATGTATTTTTCATTGCAAATGATGATAGACCTGCTGAACTTCTTTTCCTCATTCTATTATTCAAGGATGTGTTTATTGTAATTAATCGCACTTAGAAAAAAAAATCTCAGGTTAAACGGAGTAAAGAGAAGAACTTAACAACTCGAAAGATAAGGACACACTTATAGACAAATTTTTAGAAAAATCTCACTATGCAGAATTTGTTCATTGCCTCATCAATGTCTTGCCCTATAACACCTTTGAGAAACAGCCCTTCCACATTTCTGGCCATGTGCTTTGAGTGGGAGCTACCTCCTCCAGACACACACACACACTCATGCACACATGCATCTCTCTGCCATCTCTGACACCTCCCCACTATTGCCATAGGGATCAATTTGAGGAAAGCATATGATGTAGTCAATGAAACGCAAAGATATTTTAGAGGATTTCTAGGTTACACATTTCTTTATCTTTAGTGGAAGCTACCAAAGAGAATGCCTTGTCATCCTCTGGATGCTGTTATATGAAGTAATATGATGATATGATTAGCAAGGCCTTACCCATTTTTGCTACCTGGAAATGAGAGCAGAATAAAAGCACTAAAGAGAAATAGACATGGACCAGACTAACATGTACCTCTGAATCAAACAGGATCTGAATCTAGAGCTATCCCCAGATGTATAAAATAGCAATTCCCTTTTTACTCTAAGCCAGTTTTGTTGCTGGTGAATTTAAGGTTCTTGCTTTGTTGTGAAAGAATTCAGAGATGAAATGATAGGTAAGTAGATTTGTTTAAAGAGAAACACACTCTCCAGAAAGTGTGGGCGTCCTCAAAAGGCAAGAGCGGCCCTGAAATATGGTGTGGTTAGTTTTTATGGGCTGGGTAATTTCATAGGTTAATGAGTGAGAGGATTATTCCAATTATTTGGGGGGAAATAGCAGAAAGTTCCAGGAATTGGGCTATCACCCACTTTTTACCTTTTTTTGGTTAGCCTCAGAACTGGTAGGTGTGTCATTTAGCATGTTTAATGTATTACAGTATCACAATAAGTGTCTAATGAGGCTCAAGGTGTATGGAAGTGAGATCTTCTGCCATCTGGGACCCAGTTGGTTCTACCAGTCTTTGCCATGTCCTTGGCTATGTCAGTCTTTTAAAGGTTGTGCCCTGCCCCCGTCCCTCCTGTTTCAGTTTGAATTGGGTGTTCTGTCCCTTTGCAAACAAAAGATTGCCAGGGAAGAGACCATTAAAATGGGAGTAACTGAATGTACTGGTATATTACTACAGCAAACATCCTACCATGTACGAACTAAGGTTCAATTTCTGTAATTGTAGGTATTATTCTAGATTATCTCTCAAAAATGAGTCTGTCAGTTTATAGACTGAGTGAACGCTGTTATCATGATGTTCAGCACAGTGTATGTGCAAATCTGCTGTCTGCATTAGTTTTTTTTTTTTTTTTTTTTTTTTAGTTTATTAGCTCATAAAGCCCCTTCATAACTAGGAAAATATTCTAGACTTGGCTCAGTGGGCAATAGGGAGACATTAGAAGTACTTGGTGCTGGAGTGGTAACAAATTAGAGGGATATTTGCAGTTACTGTTGAAGAGACAGTGCCTTGCTCATTTGCAGGGTTTCAAATTACACACCTTTGGTGTTTTTCTTGTTTGAAGGCTGTCTTCTCCCCATTTAAAAAACCATGAGAGCAGGGGCCACATTTCTTGTTCACCAGGTGACAATGGACCTGTGAACACAGATATTCAGGACAGGACTGTCTATATTTCTACACAGGACCTGGAACATAGCTGTTGATGGGATAACTGAGTTATGGATGAGGATGAAGAGAAGGCAGAGAGAATGGGGAAACAGGAACATGTAGGAGATAAGAAGCTACAACCCATGTGTGAGCTGCCTAGACGCAGGGCTATAGCAGGAGACTAGAGAAGAAAGGCATCAGTCTGACAGATGCTACCAAAAAGTCAACAGTGTTTGTTGACTGAATGGGAAAAACCAAGGAAATACAGAGAGGAGTGAGGTTTCCCACCCGAGAAGCAGAAACCGTGGCTGTTCCATTGACTCAAAGGCAAGTTGGGATGGGGAGGGGCATGAGAGAAAAAAATTTTTTTTGATTTTTGGATATTTTTTTTACGAGAAAACAATGTGTCATTCATATTGAAATGTAAGAAGGATTTCTTTCAAGGAGTGAAGGATTTGGGGGAAATGATGGAACTCAGGGTGTCAGGTTGGAATATGTAGAAAAACCGTGGGAAAGAATTATGTTTCTGAAGGAGTGAGAGGTGGTTGGAGTCAGCTTGAGAACAGACCAGAAACCGAGGAGGAGTATCCTCTGCTTGTTCCTTCAGACTTGTTTCAGAGTAAAGAACAGACTTAGTTTTCTAGAATTTCTGGGAAATTAATGCAGGCAGTTTCGGAGAAGGCAATGGCACCCCACTCCAGTACTCTTGCCTGGAAAATCCCATGGATGGAGGAGCTTGGTAGGCTGCAGTCCATGGGGTCGCTCAGAGTCAGACATGACTGAGCAACTTCACTTTCACTTTTCACTTTCATGCATTGGAGAAGGAAATGGCAACCCACTCCAGTGTTCTTGCCTGGAGAATCCCAGGGACGGGGGAGCCTGATGGGCTGCCATCTATGGGGTCACACAGAGTCGGACACGACTGAAGTGACTTAGCAGCAGCAGCAGCAATGCAGGTAGTTTAAACATAATACTCATAATCAGATTGTCCATATTAGCCACTTTCAGACTTTTATTGCAACCCACTCTTAAGAAATACAGTTTACATTTTGACCGCCACACAGGCACACACACACAATTGGTACAAAATTTTCTCTGACAAATACGCACTCTCACTCTATACAGTCTACTCAGTTTTCATCTATTTCATTGTTTAAAGCTGGTAACAACCCACTAAATTCATCTCACTCCCCATTAGTAGATCATGTCTGGAAGTTTTAAAAGCCCTGGTCTATGTGACGGTCACATAAGAAATGTAGTGAATTTGATGAAAGTATACATTTTGAGAAAAATTAAATTCTGATTAGATAAAAGTTTTTGTTTAAAATCCATTAGCATATAAAACTCTATAATGGTGCTATGTTCTTATAGCTCTTCAAAATTTAGAAAGAATTAAAAGGAAAGCACTTACTTTTCTAAAACATTCAAAAGGCTTCTTATCTTGGAGCTTTCATAGTATTTACCAACTTGTAAATAAAATTTAAAGTCTGAACTTTGGATGCAGGCTATGAGGTGTGGTTAAAAGCACTCTGGCTTTGGAAATGGACAGACCTGGGCTCAAGTCCCGGATCGGCCGCTTATTTTATTGTTTTTTATTTATTTATTTTTGGCTGCTCTGCATCTTCATTGCTGTGCACAGGCGCGCTCTAGTTTCAGTGCGCGGGCCTCTCCTTGCAGTGATTTTTCTTGTTGCAGAACATAGGCTCCAGGACATGCAGGCTTCACTAGATGCGGTTCACAGGCTCCAGAGGTCAGGCTTAGTAGCTGGGCCTGTGGGCTTATTGGCTCCACAACTTGTGGGGTCTTCCCAGACCAGGGATCAAACTGGCATCCTCTGCATTTCGAGTATGGACCGTCCACCGGGGAAGCCCCTGCACTTATTAACTCTGTGACCTTTGCCAAGTTTCTTAACCTCTCTGAATTCCTGTTTCTTTGTCTGCAAGTGGGAAAAGCAACATTTACTGTACTCAGTTGCTATTGTTGCTGAAGAATTCTTGTTGACCACATTACTTATAGGGCTTCCCTTGTGGCTCAGCTGGTAAAGAATCTACCTACAATGCAGGAGACCTGGGTTCGATCTCTGGGTCGGGAGGATCCCCTGGAGAAGGAAGAGGCTACCCATTCCAGTATTCTGGCCTGGAGAATTCTATGGACTGTATAGGCAATGGGGTCCCAAAGAGTTGGACATGGCTGAGTGACTTTCACACACACATAATACTTATGGCCCAATACTTGTTACTTGGTGGGCATGCCATTGCAGTAAATGGCAATTATTATAATTACAAGGGCTAAATACAGACAACTTGTAAAGCTCCTAACACAGTGCCTGGCATAAGGCAGCAATAAATATGGATGATCTTCCTATGCCAACAACCAAAAAGTAGAAATACAGTTGTAAGCCAAGTACGTAGAAATGTACAAACCAATTATATGATTTTACATTGTATATACATTTAAAGAAACGTATTTACTGGATAAAGTGAAGCACATGGATAACATTGATGTTATTGGAGAGACTGAGTCTCATTTGTATAACCTGAGAAATTATTCTCCACTGTTGAGGCATTTTTCTTAATTCCCCTACCGATGTAATCACTAAAGTGATCTCAATGCAGTCATTCAATAAATCTAAGTTTATTAAGACCTACAATGCCAGGTATTGGGGATAAAATCACAATAAGAAACAGTTTCTATAAGTGTGGTTAAAAGAAACAATAGTTAGCATTTACTTTCGCTCCCAGGCACCCCATCCCCATGGAGCACTGACATCAACACTCTCTCTGTGCTGTTTGGGTCTTCCCAATTGACGTTCCACACCACGTCGGAGGATGGCCCAAAGATGCTCTGTTGGTCTTCACAACAGCTCCATGGTCCACTTCTTGATGATCTACTTTCCAGGTTAAAATACCTCACCATGTTCAAGAATTCCTGTTGGGTTATTTTTTGTCAATTTGCCCTCAGACAACGTCAGGGTAGCTGTAACTGAACAAACCCATAATCCACCTACGTGTCATCTTACTTCCATCTCACTGTTATTTTACTTGCCTCTTACAAAGTAGGCAGTGAAGTTAACTATCACATCATTTGAAGAAAAAAAATGAAACTTTTCCTGCTTTCCTATATTTTAAAATGTCCTTGCATCCCTCCTCACCACTTTTACTGTCTGCCTGCTTGTGATAGATTTCATATCCATAGTCATCATAGTAATATGGTGGGAAAATGCCCTTAATTCAGATACGTAGGATCTGTAGACACTTTCTGATAGTTTTCATTGGGAGGGATGCAGTTTTTGTTAAGAAAAATAACTGCTGAGTGCCTGTGTACAAAACTGAAGGGCCTACAAAGATGCTTGAGATAAAATCCCTTCACCAGGGAATGTATAGTTTAATGAGAGAGATGTCACATGTACCACCAGCTGTAAGGAGAGAATGACTCACGAGGTGTCTAGGGGAAGGACCATAAAGTTGAATCTCATTCTTAACTTCACATACACAGTGATTTGCTTCTTACCACTTTTCTAGATGACTTTTGTTGCCCAAATTAGCCCATCTGACCAGTGCCTACAACTGAAAAAAAAAAAAACCCATGCATGAATTGGAAAGACAGGAATCTCGTGGTGGCAGTATTTCACACGCATGATGTTAGTAAAATAAAACCTCCTGGCATCTGTAGAGTTTGGTTGGGCTATCACACTTGACAAGGGAAAGATTTGTAAAACTCCACAAAGAGTTTCTGTTTGGTTTTACAGAAAGTGGCTTAAGAACCCCTTGGGTGGATCCATATTGGCTTCTACATGGGTATCGCCACCAATTGGCTGTGTGGTTCATGTTTCAATTTGGAAATAAATATTGCTCAGGCAGCCCCCAGCTTGTACGGTGGCTTACAACAAGGAGGAAGTCTGGCAAGTTGCAAAAAATGGTTGCTCTGATCAAAGAGCTTTAAAGTCTGTGAAAAATGGGCGTCTTTCATTGCTTGATCAACAGATGAACATCTTTGATCTTAGAAGTACTCTTATCAATTCGGTTTAAACTGCCAATTTAGAAATTCCTGACACCAGATACATAAACCATCTCTCTGAGGGGATATCTCTAGTAAATCCTGAAGGTCAAGTTTTATTAGTGGAGTTACAGCTTACTCATGAACTGAAATTGCCTTAACGGGACTCTTATGTGCTAAACTGATACATGGGATCTTGATGTAATTTTGCGCATGGGTTCATACTCCTGATCAGAGCACCTGTCTCCCCTCTTTCCTGTTTTCTACCTCTTTAGCTCTTTGTATTGCAGCTGGTTAGGGCTTTCCTGACGGCTTAGCGGGTAAAGAATCCACCTGCAATGCAGGAGATACAGGTTTGATTCCTGGGTTGGGAAGACTCCCTGGAGGAAGAAATGGCTAACCCACTCCAATATTCTTTGCCTAGAAAATTTCATCGGCAGATGAACCTGGCCGGTGGGCTACTATCCACGAGGTTGCACATTTTCAGATCTCTTTACAGTTTGCTCCTTTCTTTATTTAACTGGGTCTAACTCGGGTTTATTTATATTTTTCTATCCACGTTTTGGGCTTCCCTTGTAGTTCAGACAGGTAAAGAATCCACCTGCAGTGCAGGAGACCCAGGTTTGATCCCTAGGTCGGGAAGATTCCCCTGGAGAAGGGAATGGCTACCCATTTTTGTATTCTTGCCTGAAGAATTCCATGGACAGAGAAGCCTGGTGGGCTATAGTCCATAGGGTGGCAAAGAGTCGGACACAACTGAGTGACTAACAAATCCATGTTTTAAACTTCAACTTGTCTATTTTTTCAGCAGTAACTGAAAGAATAATTCTGTTAATTTGAAGACATTTTATGTGGATCTTATAAAACTTAACATATTTCAAATTCTTTTCACATGTTTTTAGTTCATACTTTTATATCTTTAGTCTTTATAAGCATCCTAATTTAGGATATTTGAAATTTTTGGTAGTGGTGGAGGGGTGGGATGAGGTGGGGAGTTCCTGATCCCTGTGTCTATGGACCCTTGTTTATGGTGGATGGCTTATTTGTTTTGTGCTTTGGGATTGTAAGTTTTTCTTATGGGTCTTTCTTGTTGGTCATCCAGTACAGGCTGAGGGTAAGCTCGTGTCTCTCTGGAGAGGTTTTGTGTATACTTTCGTCAGGGCGCCAGTTATCTCTGGCCATGGCCCCACGGTAATGATTTATTCTGGGCTTCAAACCCACACGAGGTGGGCCTGTGGTTATCTGTTCTTGGCAGGGGGGCATTCACTCCCCTGAGATCCAGGCTAAAATAGTCAAGTTTCTTAACTACCTCCTCGTGCAGGCTGGAGAATTTCTTTTCTGAATCTTCCCTCTCGGGCAGAGGGGGTGGTCTGATGAGAATTCCAGCACCCACACTTCCTGAAGGCCCTGGGGCTTCTTCTCTTGAGTCACGTGGACTCACAATCCACATCTCCTGTTACCAAGGCTGGTAACCTACTCTCCTCTCAGAGCAGTAGTTCAGAGACTTAGTTCTTGTTTTCAAGTTTCTCTGTGTTAAAACTCTGGAAAATTCCTTATCTTCTTGAGAACTCAGCTATGCATTTAAAAAGATATTATATTTTCCCCAGAATTTCTAAGATTTTAACATCAAAAAGGTTTTTTTTTTAATATCTATTTTACCAAGAGCACATCAGCAGCCTCTGACAGTGTCTTCTAGTGGGTGGAAGACACCTGTCCACATTCAAACAGGAGTATGGGGAAGGGACCTCTGCCTTTTAGAAGTGCACGTACTTTTTGGTCTAACTCATTTGTAGGCTCTGAGGACTATTCATTCAGTCTTTCATTTAATCACTCTTTACCCTTATAGCACATTCAATAATTACTGATTTCCTACTATACAAACTTGCATTCATTTATTCCGCAAACATATATTGTGTCTAGCTTCTGCTACATGCCATGTACGTGCTCACGCTCAGCAAAAACATACCTGATCCCTGTCTTCATGGAGGACACAAATACTGATCAGATAATCATATAGATGAAATGTATAAAATTACAAATATGACCAGTGTCCGGAAATAAATGTGCATGTTGTTGTGAGATGTGCAATGAGGGAGTTACCCGGTTCAGGCCCTTAAGGGCTTTTTGGGGGATGTGAAGTAAGTAAGAGTGGCTTTTACTGAGTGAAAAGCAAAGTGATAATTGTGCGAGATATGGAGCAGTATGTACAAAGACCCTAGGGTGAGGATGAGGGACTGAAAGAAGGGTGGTTAATTGGAAGAGGAAATTGTGAAAAGAATAAGATCTCAGAAAAGGCTGAAAGTGAGCTAAGAGCCGAACCATGGAAGACATTGAAGGAGTTTTGTGTTTATCCCGAGAGTCATTAGGGGCTTTAAACAGGGGAATGGCACATCTAATTTGCCCTTTGGAAGATAGTTCTGACTTCAGAAGAGAACAAATTTGAGGAGGCAGGAGTGACAGTGAGGCTAGTTAGGAGGCTGTTGTCAGTAGACTAAATAAGAATTGCTAGAGCTCAATGCCAGTTTTGGCTTTGTAAATACAAAGACATGGACAGATCTGAGATTTATTTAGCAGGTAAAACTATCGAGGAGAAGCAGAGAGGCGGGCCAAGAACTATTCCAAAGTTCCAGGCTTACATAACTGGATGGCTGGTGGTGGTCCTTTACTGAGATGGGGAACACCAGAAGAGAATAAGGTTTGATGGAAAGGCCAGGGGGTTTCCTTTTGCATGTGTTGAGTTTGAGGTTTTTGAAACATCTAAGAGGCAGTTGGATTCATGGATCCAGAGTCCAGAGAAGAAAACTAGGGATGTAATTATGAGAGTGATTTTTATAAGTGATCATTAAATGAGATTTCCTATGGAGAGATGATAAGTTGTTGTTCAGATGCCAAGTCGTGTCTGACTCTTCTTGACTCCATGGACTGCAGCATGCCAGGCCTCCCTGTCCCTCACCATCTCCTGGAGCTTGCCCAAGTTCATGTCCATTGAAGAGGTTATAGAAATGTGGAGGTTATTGGTGAATTTAGTGGGGGCTATTTTGGTGGTAAGAAGGGGTAGGAGTAGGATGTAGAGTGAGTAGGAGATGAAATGAAATCAGTGAATGTGGACAACTTTTAAGAACTTTCCCAGTGAAGTTATATGGGATTTGAATTCATTTTTTTTTTTTAAATAATGGCAGTTATTTATGTATTTATTTATTTGGCCATACCACACAGCATGTTGGATCCCGGTTCCCTGACCAGGAATCAAACTCAGGCCCACTGCAGTGGAAACGCAGATTCTTAACCACTGAACCACCAGGGAAGTCCCCTTGAATTCATTTTTAAAGGAAACGAGTCACTTAGTTATGATTGGAAAGCAACATCTTTTAAAATAGAGGATCAGTAGAAGATATTAAAATAGTTTCTTGATAGTGAAGAGGTGGCCAAGATAGAAACATAGGCTGGCACAGAGATGAAGACTCTGACCCAAGACAGAATTGTAATAATAGCTAACATTTATTGCGCTCTCACTATTTTCCCAAGTGCCACTGTAAATACTTAACTAACTCAGTCTCCAAAATGTCTCTGCAGTTGATACACTTATTCCATTCAGGACATGAGGAAGCTGATCACCAGAGAGGAGCTGTAACTTACATCATAGGAGGACAGGGATTTGAACCCAGTCTGGCTGTGGAGTTCATGTTCTTATGTGCTTGTGTGCTAAGTTGCTTCAGTTCAGTTCAGTGGCTCAGTCATGTCCGACTCTTTGTAACCCCATGAATCGCAGCACGCCAGGCCTCTCTGTTCATCACCAACTCCTGGAGTTCACTCAGACTCACGTCCATTGAGTCAGTGATGCCATCCAGCCATCTCATCCTCTGTCGTCCCCTTCTCCTCCTGCCCCCAATCCCTCCCAGCATCAGAGTCTTTTCCAATGAGTCAACTCTTTGAATGAGGTGGCCAAAGTACTAGAGTTTCAGCTTTAGCATCATTCCTTCCAAAGAAATCCCACGGTTGATCTCCTTCAGAATGGACTGGTTGGATCTCCTTGCAGTCCAAGGGACTCTCAAGAGTCTTCTCCAACACCACAGTTCAAAAGCATCAATTCTTCGGCGCTCAGCCTTCTTCACAGTCCAACTCTCACATCCATACATGACCACGGGAAAAACAATAGCCTTGAGTAGACAGACCTTAGTCGGCAAAGTAATGTCTCTGCTTTTGAATATGCTATCTAGGTTGATCCTAACTTTTCTTCCAAGGAGTAAGCGTCTTTTAATTTCATGGCTGCAGTCACCATCTGCAGTGATTTTGGAGCAGGGCAAAGACTAATAGAGTTTTGCCAAGAAAATGCACTGGTCATAGCAAACACCCTCTTCCAACAACACAAGAGAAAACTCTACCCATGGACATCACCAGATGGTCAACACCGAAATCAGATTGATTATATTCTCTGCAGCCAAAGATGGAGAAGCTCTATACAGTCAACAAAAACAAGACCAGGAGCTGACTGTGGCTCAGATCATGAACTCCTTATTACCAAATTCAGACTTAAATTGAAGAAAATAGGGAAAACCGGTAGACCATTCAGGTATGACCTAAATCAAATCCCTTATGATTATACAGTGGAAGTGAGAAATAGATTTAAGGGCCTAGATCTGATAGATAGAGTGCCTGATGAACTATGGAATGAGGTATGAGTTTATCCATCTGCAAATATTGAAAATATCTGTGGTTACATGACTCTGGAGCAAAAGTATAAACTAATATTAGCTCAAATACTTTGTTAAAACTCCTTCTTGGCTTTATGTTATACAACAGGACAGGCATAAGTGGAAATATCATAGACCATCTGTAGCTTTAATCAGTGACCATTAATAAATATGTGCACATTATCCATTTAATTGTACCTGTAACTATGTGGTGGCCTCTGAGGGCATCACAGGTAAGTAAGCAGAATCCACAACCAGCTGAAGCCACTTACTCCTCTGCCAAGACATGTCATTTGTGAGTGGCATTAAGCAGTGTCCCAAAATAAGTGACCTTTTCCAGGTCCCCGGGGATTGGCTTTAACTACAACATGTGTGTTTCTTTTCCTCCCAAGGATTTAACAACTCCGAGAGAACATGCGACAAAGAGTTTATTATACGTAGAACAGCCACCAATCGAGTACTGAACGTTCTCCGTCACTGGGTCTCAAAGCACGCACAGGTAATTCAGTAGCCTTGGTAATTACTTTCAAGGATTTTTTTAAACACCAGCTTTAAAAATCATTAACAGCACCTCCTGATGCTTTCAAGTAGAGTTTGAAACCTTGGAAATAGAGCATGTTGAAGGGAAGAAACTTGAAGGTGGGCCTACAGGTCAAAGCAGGCAAATGTGTACCACCAGCATCCAGTGGTCCAGTTCTTCCAAGGGCAGGACACAGGAAGTAAGGCAGGACTCCCCCTTCTGTCACCTCTGCAGAACAGCGCCCACTGTGGGTGCCAGCTGTCCTCTGCCACCTGGGAGCACTATTCACAGGGCCCTCTCTATAAGTGGAGGTGGGTCAGTTGGAGTGGCACCTCATGGAGGTAAATAGCAGGTGCCCCTGAAAGCAAGCAGCATTCTGGTACCAGAAACGGGGGTGTTTCCTCAGCCTGATTCAGAAGACACTTTTGCCTTCACCCCCTTTGATGTTTTGTTTCGAGTACAGTTGACTCTTAGTTGAGGCATGTGGGATACTGTTCCTGGACCAGGGATTGAACCTGGGCCCCCTACATTTGGAGTATGAAGTCTTAGCCACTGGACCCCCAGGGAAGTCCCAACTCTTGAGCAATGTGGGGTTAGGCACGCCAGCCCTCTGTGCAGTGGAACACTTGTGTATAGCTTACATCTGGCCCTCCGTACCCGTGGTCCTGTGATGTACGTGGTTCCTCCACATCCACAGAGTCAACCAACCTCAGACTGTGCATTGTGGTAGTGCTTACTATTGAAAACAGTCTGCATACAAGTGGACCCACACAGTTCGAATCTGTTTCTCAAGAGTCTGCGGTATCCTGTTTTTAAATTGCATCATGCTGACAGGACACCTGCTTGTTTTCTATTTGTGCATATTCAGTGCAAGTTTATAGACTTTGTATCCATTTCACCATTTCACAAAATAAAGCAAGGGCCCCCTTTGCCTCATTACTCAGGGCATGAATTGTGCCAAACAATGTCCCCACTGTCAAATAAGTGGTGGGCCTTCCTGACGCAGGCTGGCTAGCACCCTGCAAGGGGAGTTGTGGAGAGAGAAGGGGGCCCTTCATGGCTCAGATCAGCACATGGGAAACATATAAAGTGCGAGTTAGCTAGTGAGTAGAGGGAAAAAATGCAAGGAATTCCCATGTCTCACTTCATTATATTCTTAGAGGCCGTCCTACTGAGGTTCTGCTGCCTGGTCCTTGGTAATGACCGTTCATCAGAGAGAGTCTCGTGAGGGCCAGGCTCCTGAAAACCCTGTGGCAGGACAGTTCACTAATTGGAACAAGTGGGATGTGGACCTCACCACTAGCTGGCCCATGACAGCTCCTAAACAGTAATTAAAATAGAAACAAGTATAGCACATCAATAAAGGCTGTAAGCACTTCATCTTGTACATCTTAGATAAATAACAATGGATCCTATATGACTCAGATTCAGAGAACCATCCTTAGCTCATTGGAAATGTCTAGTCTCTCTTTTCCACAATCTCAGTGAGCTGCTTTGAATCCCTTTTGCTTCACTGCAGATAAAACATGATAATGATGTTTCTCTGCCACCTGACCATCCATCCTGTCATCTCTGATTTTTGACTCAGGGTCTTGGCTTCTTATTCCTGGGTCTGACAGCGGCTTGGAGATGCAGAGTAGTTTTGATAGACAGAGTTGAACAGATGCTGTGTGGTTCTCTTCTCCAGTCAGAGCTTCGGCCCTGCAAGTTCATGCCAAGACTTGCAGTCACAGCACCAGTCACAGCCCAGGTTTCCCTGGTCCCAGCTCCTTCCTCTCCTCCACGTCTTCCCTCAAACACTCTAACCCCACCTCCCTGTTAGCTCACTTTCCTTTTATCCCTTTTATCAATCCCCAGAACCCTCTTCCTCTAAGGATCTCAAATAAGAGTCCCTCACAATTCACATATAATACTTACAGTAGCTAGAAAAGTACCTCAATTCAAATTACAGTAGACTGGGGTTATTTTACTTTTGGTAAAGACAGTTCATAGATAGGAAGAGATTGATGTACTAAATCCATCACTTATAATTAAGAGATTTATAGTAAAGTGTTACCATCTGATTTAACAGCTACATTGTACATTTAGGTATACATGTGTGCATACAGGCCATATCAGGCTGAATAGCACCAAGCCATTAGCTACTGAAATAGAAAATGGGTTGATATGAAAGCAAGAGTCTCTTAATTCAGATTGTGCCCAAATGGCCTTTAGTTCTAATCCAAAAGCACCCTAGATAGATAGAAGGAGATGATTGATAAATAGATGTTGTTGTTTAGTTACTAAGTCTTGCCTGACTCCTGTGACCCCAAGGACTGCAGCCCATCAGGCTCCTCTGTCCATGAGATTCTCCAGGCAAGAATACTGGAGTGGGTTGCCATTTTCTTTCCCCAGGGAATCTTCCTGACTCAGGGACTGAGGCCACGTCTCCTGCATTGGCAGGCAGATTCTTTACCACTGAGCCAACAGGGAAGCCTAGATAGATAGGTAGTCACACAGATGACTAAATGCAGCAGTGCAAAGTTTCATCTGGTGCAACAGAATCCTGGGAGGAAGACTTTGTAAATGGAAAGGAGAGGGTACGAAAATTTACTGGACATCTACTCCGCAGGTCAACTTGAACTTGCTGTCTATATTGTCTATATCTTACAGTTGAATCCTAGACATGAAGTACCAAAAGTCACAGCACTTCTAAGTGGTAGAACCTGGACTTGAACCAGGAACTGTTGAACTCCAGAGCTCAAGTTCTAGTCCCAGAGAGTTGAGTCTGCCAGTTCAGAGTGACTTGGCTGGAAAGGCAGCCACAAAGCTGAATCCTTAATTAGAAAAGCAAAGGCAGGATAAGAAATGGTGCATGGTTAATTTCCTAGGAAACCCTTTTCCCCTTCCAAGTATGGGTGAAATGGACTAAAATAAAGCTGTCATCTTGGAAATAAAATCTTCTATGTGAAACAAAAAGCACCCTAGGTTTTAGCTTTTATTTGGACAGTTCAGATACTTTGCAACCTGTCACTTCAGATGTGCTTATACATGGGAAAGCACTTTGCAATCAATGTTAGCATCCCAGACCCTCTCTACATACATCAAAGTGGCACATCTCTACATGTGTGGACAGTAAAGCTGCTTGAGTATCCAGTCTTTTCTCCTGTCAGGATTACTGTATAAAATTTAGACCCTGATGTGCCAACGGCAGTTCTTACCACTCATTCACTTGTCTTTTCTTACTCTGCCTGCTCGTGTGAGTGGATTGTTGTGATGTGTGGTTGGTGTCAGATTATCCTGGTATAACTTCATCATGTGCACAGCCGGTCACCTTCCTCGTTCAAGTGAGTTCTCCATCACCATCTCCCAGTCAGTGCGTGAGGCGCAGGCGTTTCCGTAGCATTTCTGCTTGTTGGAAAAGAGCTTTAGGACATTTTTTTACTGGCTTCAGTGTCCAGGTCTCCCTTCCTCGCTTTACAGACTTGCTTTTGGTGGGACTTGAGCCCAGGCCTGTCCATTTCTAAAGCCAGAGTGCTTTTAATTACACCTCATGGCCTGGATCCAAAGCTTAGACTTTAAGTTTTAATTACAAGTTGGTAACAACACTTCGAGCTACAAGAGAAGTTGCTATTTGAATATCTTAAGAAAGTAAGTACTTTTAATTCTCTTTTCTGAATTTTGAAGAGCATGATAAGAACTTAAAGCACTGTTTTAGAGTTTCATATGGTAATGGATTTTAAACAAAACTCTCTATTTATCCAACTGGAATTACAATTAAAATGTCATTAAATTCAATTTTAATGACATTTTAATTAAAATGTCATTAAAATTAAAGTGTATTCTTTCCCCAAATTCATTCTATTTCCTATGCGATCACTGCACAGACCAGAGCTTTTTAAAGCATTCAGTCATGACCACTTAGGGAGAGTGGAATCAATTAATGGGTTGTTATCAAGAGCAGGTCAAGGCAGGCTCTTGGTAATGGGTTGGTAAACAGTTCCAGTAGACAGACCTGGTTTCAGCTCACGGTCCTGGAGGGCACGTTGTGTGCCCACCGCCTCCTGTCACCAGTGTAGTACCACCTGAGCCAGCTGAGTTAGAGGAGGTGGGCTCATGGCCCCCAACTTGATAGACCCCCCAGGCAAGGTGACCACCATGGTGCTTGAAGAAGGATTAATAGCTCCAAGCCTTTAGCCAGGTTTCAGTTCAGTTCAGTTCACTTCAGTCGCTCAGTCATGTCTGACTCTTTGCGACCCCATGAATTGCAGCATGCCAGGCCTCCCTGTCTATCACCAACTCCCGGAGTTCACTCAAACTCATGTCCATTGAGTTGGTGATGCCATCCAGCCATCTCATCCTCTGTCGTCCCCTTCTCCTCCTGCCCCCAATCCCTCCCAGCATCAGGGTCTTTTCCAATGAGTCAACTCTTTGCATGAAGTGGCCAAAGTACTAGAGTTTCAGCTTCAGCATCAGTCCTTCCAATGAACACCCAGGACTGATCTCCTTTAGAATGGACTGGTTGGATCTCCTTGCAGTCCAAGGGACTCTCAAGAGTCTTCTGCAACACCACAGTTCAAAAGCATCAATTCTTCAGTGCTCAGCTTTCTTCACAGTCCAACTCTCACATCCATACATGACCACTGGAAAAACCATAGCCTTGACTATCCAGGTTTATTTAAAGGTATTTACTCTCACAGAGGTAATGGGACTTGAGACTGCTGGTCAGAAAACTTGAGCTCTAATCTGACTCTGTCAATTAACCCCCATATTTGAGGGGTTTTTAAAATTAATTAATTAATTTGGCTGCGTTGGGTCTTAATTGTGGTACACATGATCTTCGTTGCATCACGTGGTATATCTTCCATTGTGATGAACAGGGTCTCCCTGGTTGTGGCCCATGGGCTTATTTGCCCCACTTCATGTGGGACATTAGATCCCCTGACTAGGAATTGAACCCATGTCCCCTGCATTGCAAGGCAAATTCTTAATCACTGAAGTGAAGTGGGGAGTCCCGCCAGAGAAATCCTACCGTCATCTTTGTTGTCTCTGGTTTTCACATCGCAAATGAAAGGCTTGGACAAGAGATTGTTTTTCTTATCTGATTCATTTGGTACCAGTTGAGCCCATTTAAGGAAGAATGCAGCGTTATTGTGACAACTTGACTGTTTTGAAGTAGTAGCTTTATAAGAAAATTAGTAAGGAGTTGAATGCATTTCAAAAAGCAACACAGCATGCTCACAATTGCATTTTTCCTCACATGGTAGGCTAACTAGGGGGCACCATTGCAATTTGTAGAAAACAACCACAGTGAAACAGCAAGATGCAAATTTGTCTACAAATAACCTAGAAAATTGAGTCTTCTATAAAGTATTAGAGATCATGCATTTATTTCTCAGTTCTCATCAAAGGTAACTCATGTTGGCAAATACTATCCTGAACTTATTTCAGGAGAAATAATGAACTGCAGAATTATAGGTATGGGTCTCCAGAGAAATAGAAACTTCCCTAGGATGTCACCTTCAGCTCTCCCTATCCCCCTAAATGTAGTGCTAGGGTGCCACTTCCTCTCCTAGCCTTTTCTTTAGTATTTGGTAAGGCTAAAATGTTTCATTTTTTCCTGATTTTAAAATTTCTTTCCTGTGAATGTACACTCCCCTAACTTCTCCTAATCTTGTCATGCTTTTTCACTCATTTTTCTCCTTCCATGTTGAAAGTGAAGCCACAAGGCGAGCAGGGTTTCTTACATATGCACTTGTCTATGGATCAGCAGCCTCGAGTTGGGGTGGGGCTGTGTTCTTCCAGCTCTGCCATTGTATCTTCTCTGGGGCCCTGAACTGGTTACTCAGACTCTCTGCTGCTGCTGCTGCTAAGTTGCTTCAGTCGTGTCCGACTCTGTGCGACCCCATAGACGGCAGCCCACCAGGCTCCCCCGTCCCTGGGATTCTCTAGGCGAGAGCACTGGAGTGGGTTGCCATTTCCTTCTCCAATGCATGAAAGTGAAAAGTGAAAGTGAAGTCGCTCAGTCGTGTCCAACTCTTAGCGACCCCATGGACTGCGGCCCACCAGGCTCCTCCATCCATGGGATTTTCCAGGCAAGAGTGCTGGAGTGGGGTGCCATTGACTCAGACTCTCTAGGGAGGCTAATTTCCTCTTCTAAAAAAGAGAACAACTATCCATGTTTTCCCTTACCTAAGACTGTAGAGAGAATTAAAGGTGATGTTGAATTAAGAAACATGAAGGACATAAGGTACAACATAGGTACAGCCCCTTCCAGCTAAGGACAGGAGAGATGTACATTTCCTCTCCCTCCAACCAGCCTGGAAGCTCCCTCCATACAGGGTGTCTTGCCTCATTCATCTTTGTATCTCCTTTCACTGGCTCTGCAATGCTGACTACATAGTAATTGCCCAGTGATAGCTGTTGAGTTACATTTTAATGTTGCTGTTGTTCATTCTCTCCAGAAAGTCATTTTCTAGCCTTTAAGTTTACCAAGTCAGCCAAGGCAGAGACTATAACCACTAATGGAAATCAAGGCTGTGTGTGTAAAAAGTCTGAGTAGAGAAAGTGTTTTCAACTGGGTGTCCACACCCTCCTTGGGGGTGTCATGCTGGGCAGCCTTATGTGTCATTCTCACAATTCCTGATTACAAGGTGTCTGCAGGTTCCTGGAATGCAGAGCTTTAAAAAAATTGTTTTAATTGAAATATAGTTGATGTGCACTATTTTATCACTTACAGGTGTACAATAGAGTGATTCACAATTTTTAAAGGTTAAACTCTAAGGTTATCATAAAATATTGGCTATATTCCCCACATTGTACAATATATCCTTGTAGCATATTTTATACATAATAGTTTGCACCTCTTAACCCCTCACCTATACCGCCCCTCCCTCCTTCCTTCTGCCCACTGGTAACTACTAGTTTGTTCTCTATATCTGTGAGTCTACTCTACTGTATTATAGAACCAGGGTTGTATTACTAGTTTGTTGCATTTTTTAGATTCCACATATAAGTGATATCATACAGTATTTGTCTTCCTCTGTCTGACTTATTTCATTTAACATAATATGCTCCAAGTCCATCCATCTTGCTGCAGATGGTAAAATTTCTTTCTTTTTAACGGCTGAGTAGTATTCCACTGTCCATATAATATACACCACGTCTTCTGTATCCATTCAGCTGTTGGTGTAGGTTGCTTCTGTGTCTTGGCAACTGTGAATAGTGCTACTGTGGACATTGGGGTGCATGCATCTTTTTGAATTAGTGTTTCTGCCTGTGTCCTCTGTGCACAGCCAAGTTGGAGAGGGACTTCGAGGCCGGCTATAAACAACTCAGATCTGTGTTCTAGTATCTATGGAAGGTCTCGTATGTACAATTTACAGCAATTTTGATTTTCCTGAGTTGTCTTATTGATCAAGTAATTCTGAAAAAATACTCTGTCCACTTGTTTGTGGGTTATTACAGACCGTGGAATGGCACTGAGAAAAGAGCCTGCAGTTGTGCCCACAGGTTGTAGCTCACTTCATCAGACTGTGGGCACCATCGGAATAATAAGTACCTGAGAATGAAACAATCATTTATTTTCTTAATTGTAAGCTAAAGGGAATTAGCCTACATGTTTTACAAGTGTTAGATCAGACAAAAATGACCTAATTATGTTAAAATCTTCCTAAAAGAGTTTGTGTAGGGAACATTGCTACTCTCTTTTCTGTTTTCTCACCTCCTTCACTCATTCACAATAACTGAGTACCAGAGTGTGCCCAACACTGGGGTAGATGTGAGCGTGAGCCTGAGTCAGGTAGTGGGCCTTAAGTCTCCAGCAGAGAGGTCTCCAGAAACCCCACAAATTCCACAAAAGGAAGAGCTTGGCACTGTCCCATCTGCCATGTCCAGAGGGAACCAGAACCAGGCTCCACCTGCCACAGTATGTCAAGCTAAACCTTCTTCCCCTGGAAGGTCAGAAGTGATAGCAAGAAAGCAGAGAGGAAGTAGGGGAGAGCAAGAAAGCAGAAAGGGAAGTAGGGCCTCCCATGTGGAGTCCCAGGCTTGAGGCCGGCCAGGCAGGGCCAGGAGGGAACTGGTGTATTCTGGACTGAAATGGAACTTCGATTCATGTATTGGATTGGACATTTTGACTGAAGAGATTGTTCTTATAACTAAAGCTTCTGGAAACTCTGGTGCCCATCCTGAAAGGTCGGGAAGGATGGCCTGTAGAGCAATTTAATGAGGTCACTGAGAAACAGTACTGCTGCCCAATTATTTCATTATTGTTCACAGTACAGGAAGTGTAGGTCACCTTGGCAGAGCAAGATTCACAGAATTTATCAAGATAACTCACTTACTATTTTTCTAACTCACTTCTGTCCTCTTATATTCATTGTATGATGGACAAAGCATATTTAGCTGCTGATGAAGAATACCTTGGTTTAAATGCTTTTTTACATTTCATTGAGATATTACATACTTCATATGAAGGGCATTGAACATGGGTAGAACTCAGTGGCGTTTTACCCATGTGCACACCTGTGCATCTCCCACCCTGATTAAGAAATGGATTATTTCTGGCATCAGAGAGGCCCCTTCCAATCAGTGTCCCACTTCCTGGGCATTGCTCAGTTTTTCTTTCTTTTTTCTTAGTTTTAGCATTGTTCTTATTGATTTTGTGTACTTTGTATACATTCAGAATAAAGCCCTTTATTTGCCATATACATTCATTTACCCCAGTTTGTTCTTTTGTATAAAATGTTTATGTAATTTTTTATTGAATATGCTTGATTTAAAATATTGTGTTAATTTCTGCCATACAGCAAAGTGATTCAGTTATATATATGTGTGTGTGTGTGTATATATATATATATATGCATTCCATTTTATATTCTTTTCCATTGTATTAATATTAATAGTTTATCACAGGATACTGAATGTAGTTCCCTATGCTGTACAGTAGAACCTTGTTGTTTTGTTGTTGTTCCATTCTATATATAATAGTTTGCACCTGCTAACCCCAAACTCCCAGTCCCTCCCTCTCGTGCCTCCCCTCCCTTTGGCAACCACAAATCTGTCCTCTGTGTTTCTGAGTCTGTTTCTGTTTTGTGGACAGGTTCATTTGTGTCATATTTTAGATTCATATATAAGTGATATCATATGGTATTTGTCTTTCTTTTCCTGACTTACTTCACTTAGTAGGATAATCTCTAGTTGCATCCATGTTGCTGCAAATGGCATTCTTTCATTTTTTTATGGCTGAGTAGTGTTTCATTGTAACTCAGCATTAGAAAACTAAGATAGTGACATGTGGTCCCATCACTTCATGCCAAATAGAAGGGGAAAAAATAGAAGCAGTGACAGCTTTTATTTTCTTGAGCTCCAAAATCACTATGCATGGTGACTGCAGCCATGAAATTAGAAGATGCTTGCTCCTTGGAAGGAAGGCTATGACAAACCTAGACCACATATTAAAAAGCAAAGATATCACTTTGCCAACAAAGGGCCATATAGTCAAAGCTATGGTTTTTCCAGTAGCATATACAGATGTGAGAGTTGGACCCTAAAGAAGCCTGAGCACTGAAGAATTGATGCTTTCAAATGGTGGTGCTGGAGAAGACTCTTGAGAGTCCCTTGGACTGCAAGGAGATCAAACGAGTTAGTCCTAAAGGAAATCAACCCTGAATATTCATTGGAAGGACTGATGCTGAAGCAGAAGCTCCAGTACTCTGGCCGCCTTATGCAAAGAACCAACTCATTGGAAAAGACCCTGACGGTGGGAAAGATTGAGAGCAGGAGGAAAAGGGGAAGACAGAGGATGAGATGGTTGGAATGTATCATCAACTCAATGGACATGCATTTGAACAAACTCTGGGAAATAGTGGAGGACAGAGGAGCATGGTCTGCTGCAGTCCATGGGGTTGCAAATAGTGGGACATGACCGAGTGACTGAACAACAATTCCTGTTAGAGTAACCATTCTAGATGGATGCTCAGAACTTTGTGTATAGCTGCTCTTGGGAGAGGCCTGTGAAGGTGGAATCTGGGCTGAATCCAGGTCTTCAGACAAAATGCCACTACCTCTGTTTGACCAGTGAAGCCATTAGGTCTCAGGGAGATTCAATCAGTACTGCCCAGGGAATTTTCTATAGTGATGGAAAGGTTCTTTGTCCATGGTATGCAGAACAGTAGCCTCTGGCCATGTGTGATTAGTGGCCACAGTGTAACAGGCCACTCAAGAGTTCCGCAGTGAGTAGACCCAGCTCTGATGTCCTGTCCTTCCACTGCCCTGCAGGGCCCCGTTCTTCTGAAGCAGGAACCTGGGAGGGTGGTCCCCGCCAGGGCCCCAGTGAGCCTACTGAAGAAGGAAATACCCAGACTGGGTTTATTGAGGCAAAAGCAAAATCTTTATGGAACATTGGTATAAATTGCACAGAGAAGATGATGGCTTTTTCTCAGTAAGGAAGGACAATGAGCACCCTCATGTTTGGGCTTTGGACCTGCGACCCCAGGCCAGTGGTACAGTGGAAACATGCCCGGTTGACTAATGGAGGCAGAAAAGTAGGTGCCGCTGTGACGGCCTGTACTTAGTGTGTTCAAAGACCTCAGGGATCAGGACGTCCTAAAATGAGAGCTTATCAGTTCATCCCTTCTTTTCCTTATTTTGACAGGTGACAGAGAGCCCTTTTAAAACTGGATTTTATGGACATATATTGTGTTTACTGGGGCTTCCAATACGCCTGCCAATACAGGAGATGCAGAAGACATGGGTTCGATCCCTGGGCTGGGATGATCCCCTGGAGAAAGAAATGGCAACCCAAACCAATATTCTTGCCTGGAAAGTTCCATGGCAGAGGGGCCTGGCTGGCTACAGTCCATGGGGCAGCAGAGAGTCAGACACAACTGAGCATGCACGCACTGTATTTATTAGGTTATTTATTTATTGTTGTTGTTTAGTTGCTGAGACATGTCCAACTCTTTTGTGATTCCCATGGACTGAAGCCCACCAGGCTCCTCTGTCCATGGGATTCTCCAGGCAAGAATACTGGAGTGGGTTGCCATTTCCTTCTCCAGGGGATCTTCCCGACCCAGGGATGAAACCCACCTCTCCTGCATTGCAGGTGGATTCTTTACTGCTGAACTGCTGGGGAAGCCCCAGGAGGCCCCTTTAAATTTTTAAAATTTTTGGCCTTGCTTAGGGAGACATAAAATCCAGTGTCAACTTAAAGCACCAAGTTCAGATTTATTCTGTGCTCCAAATCTGAAATGGAGGTTGGCCAGGACAGCACATGGCAGACTTTTGTTGTGGGTGGGAGAATGAGATGGATAAGAGAGAACCTGTTCCTGACCAGGCAGCTCCTGCTACCGGGACTGACGGCTCTCAGCCTGCATCCAGCCCTGTCCTGTCCTTGGGTCCACCCCCTCCTTGTCTATACTGCTCCTACCAGTCTGTCTGGGAGACTCTCCCTGGCTATACGGGCCACCCAGACTCTGCTCCTGAGTTGTGGATTTTCTTTCCACTCATGAGACAGCCTTCAGAGTAGGGATGCCTGATCTTGGAGCATTCTCAGGAGAAAGGGTCCCTCCCCGGCCCACAGTACTCTCTGCCACACTTGGGTGCTCCCTGACCTCATTCTCCTAAAGGTGACCAGGACCTTACAAATGTCCCTCCCCCACATCCTCACCACAGCTGAATGTGAGTTCCCAGTGTGCACTTTCTGGGGAGATGTGTCCCTGACACTGACCTGGGAGGAGGAGCTCTGGGATTCCAGGGGAATGATTTCTGCCCCAGGCTGAGGTTTGAGATGGTCTTAGTTACAGAGTGGGACACTCAGTCTTTCATGGGCAACTTGAAAACCTAACCTCCCCACCCCTGCTGCCCCCAGAAGGCAGTCTGCTCTCTGAGTGACAGGCTCCCAGAGTGTTCAAAAGGTTCTTTAACAATACTGTATTAATGTCAGGTGCTGTTCTAAGCGGCTTTCAAACACTCAGTCATTCACTCCTCACTCCAGCCTTTTGCGGGAGGGAAGGTATAGTCTCTGTTTCACAGATGGTGAAATTGAAGCCTGGGGACGAAATATTAATAATTTGCCTGAGATGTTGCCGGTGGCCAGTGGCAGAACCAGGTTTCACACCTGGGCTGCTGACTGCCCAGCTCAGGTTCTCAACCACCCATCTCATGGCCCCTGCATCTCGCCAGCTAACACTCAGGACGCAGAGCACTCCAAACGGACAGGAAAAAGCCATTTGTGACCCCAGACAGTGAGCGTGTCATATGTTAGCACTGACAACCCTTCTGTTCTCTATTTCTTAGTCTTCTCCGAGACTTTGGCCCTAGGCTCTGTGTCATTTAGACAAAGGATTTGTGCTTGCTAAAGGCTGGGCAGTCCTGCCTCCTTCAGCAGCCACTGCTGGGCCTCCTGCATTCAGACAGTGATTAGCCGTCTCCCGTACCAGTCTCCCCCAGGCATTGCCAGGGCGGGAGTTGGGGGTGCTGCCCAAGGTCACAGGCCAGAAAAACCCCTGCTGTTTTCAAGGCCTCAGGACCCCAGACATCCCACCAGTATCCCAGGTGGATTAGGATGTGGCCTCATCACTCAGGTAGTACAGGGAGGCTCCTAGGCCTTCCCCTGCCTGTGGGTTCTGATGGGGATGCCAGGAACGAGAAGAGAGAATTCACTCACATTGTGAGTTGCTGGAAGCTATGAAATATTTAAAAATATTTATTTATTTTGGCTGCACTGGGTCTTAGTTGCGGCAGTCAGGCTCAGTAATTGCAGTCTTGGCAAGCCCGCACATGCACTGCGGCATGTGGGATCTTAATGTTCCAATGAGGGCTAGAACCCACGTCCCCTGCATTGGAAGGTGGATTCTGAAACACTGGACCACAAGGGAAGTCTCTGAAATATTTATATTTAATGGTAAATTAGTGTGTATTACCTCAACCTTGCAAATGCTTTTATAAAAACCACCAAATAGAAAGATAATCCATGGACATAGTTTTTATGTTAGTCTCATCCTTGTTAATTGGTCCCGATTTGCTTCTAGCTGTCCACACTACCACCGTTGGCCTCTAAATGTCTAACCTAAGAAATCTCAAACATCCACCAGGTGCAAACCAGGACAAGCCCAGACTTGGCCATCTGCTGCTGCTGTTTAGCGGCTCAATCCTGCCTGACTCTTTGTGACCCCATGGACTGTAGCCCGTCAGGCTCCTCTGTCCATGGGATTTTCCAGGAAAGAATACTCGAATGGATTGCCGTTTCCTTCTCCAGGGGATCTTCCTGACCCAGGGGTCGAACCCGTGTCTCCTGCATTGGCAGGCAGATTCTCTACCGCTGAGCCACCAAGGAAGCCCAAGACTTCCCATAAAGGCAGCCCAATAGAGAATGCTGTATCTAATTTAATTAGGATAGCAACGTCCTTTTCGCTCCTTCTGACTTCCTGAACATGTAGGCTGGTACTTATTTTCTTCAGTGGGTGTTTGATCCTGCTAAATTTTGTTGTGGTGGTTATTGACATTGTCCTCTCCTCCCCTCAGAATAGACTGCCTTGGGCATTGCACTTCACTTTAGTTTCTGGGTCAAAAAAGACTCACATGAGGAACAAAATCCAGAAACCTGAATTCTAGTCTGGATTCCAGTGTGCGTTTGCTGTAAATCTGTAAACCTGACCAAATGATCTGTATGGGGTTCTTCTACAGAAAGGAATGATTTGTCAGACCGCTCTAGAAAATATATAAGAAACTACTAGCTGATAGATATGGGTTCTCTCTTTTTTTCTTTTAAGCTTGAGGATAGATCTTAACTCTTTCTGTGGTCCAGGCAAACAAGATTCTTGTTCCTTGAACTGCTTACCAGAGCTTTTTCTTATCTTTTATGCATCCATATTGTTATCCTTTAAACTCTCCTTAAGCTTTCCATGCTTGTCTTTTAAAAAATGCTTGGCAAGACATTTTCATCAGGATTTATTTAAGTCAGTGTGAAATAGAATTAAGAGTTAAAGAAGACGTCTTAAATGGAACTTCTTTTCAGTTTTAGCTGCCGAAACAGAAATGTAGTTTTCCCTGTAGAACTAATGGGATTCTTTAACCTTTTGTGGATGGATTGCATTGACAGAGAAAATTCAGAGAAGCACACAAGGGACTGTAGGTACTTTGATAGGTTATCTCTGCTATAAGAGTTTTCTGATTAAAGGTGCTGTGGGGATCCTCATTTTTCCCAGTTTGCATTCAGCATGCTCTTGGGTCATTGGAAGTGTTTCTGGAGACCATGGTGTGCCATCAAGTTCTCAGGACCAGTGACCCTCTGTTACTTTCAGTCACCTTAGGACTTGCAGGAGCCCGCTTAACACTGGTGCATCAGATGGTTCATTCGGGTCCAAGATGTCTCACCTGCTGACTTTTGCTTTGTGTTTCTTTCCTCCCAGCTCTGGTCCCCAGAGTCACCCACCTATATCGTTTCATCTACTTGGGTAAAGTTTCTCTCTGGATGGACATTGAAGGTTCTAATTCTACCAGATTCCTATGATTCTGAGTCTGTCTTCTCTGTGGGGAAAACTTACCGGCTTTCTTTATCAGTCTTTTCCACTCTCATAAATCTGGGAAGGGAGGACAAAGCATAGCTTAGAGAATACATTCTAGCATTTTGGTAAGGTTTTTATTCAAGTTAAATTTTCCTGGCATGTGGCCTTCTTTAATTAAGAAAGTTACAAAATCAGGATTAAAACCAGGCTCTTTCACACTTTTCTTTCTCCCTCTGATCCTTGCCATTATCTTGAAAGAGACAATTCCATATCAGTTAACACCTATCTAGAAACCAATGGAAAACACAGCATGTGGAAAAATTCTTTTTTTCCAGAGAAATGCCTTTAAACTGGTTGGTTCTCTCTTGAAGCTTAGAGATGTAAGCTCAGGAGCTATCGGATTTCAAGGCTGTAGGGCAGTATTTAAAATTCTTCTAAGCATAGCTGTTCAGGTCTAGAGGCTGCATTTTAGCAAGTCATTCACATGCAGAGTCATTTGTTAGTAAATGATGGAATAAATGATTTTCTGCATAGCTTTTTCCTTCGCGCTGAGTTGGTGTCATTCATCGCCATTTGCCTCTCCCCAGTTATTTTTGTTCTAACATATCTTCCACATTTCGCATTGTGCCTTCTCCTCGTAGCCTCCCACTTCACATCTGCTAAACTAATTTCCCAAACTGCCAGTTTAAGAAGAATTAGGTAGCTTATTATCACTTGTCTCAAAGTTAAGAATGCTCCCAAGAACGTTTATCCATTCATCCAACAAATATTTGAGGGCTCACCAGGCACACGCATGCTTACCAAATCTGGGGGTTAATGATATCTGGAATTTACTACCTTTTCCTGGTTCATAAACTCCTACATGATGGTCAGGCAAACATTTCTTATATATTCTGTTCCTCTTTGAAGATTCTCAATGTTATGAGTAATTAATAACTAGTAAGTGTTGAACAGGTACTATAAAGAGTTTAGTGTTACTATGGTATTTTTGTAGGGTTCTCTTCCACACTTAATGCCCTTTCTTTAAAATTTCAACTAGGCTGTTCTTTTTGTAGCGTGAACAAAGAGGTGGTTAAAATATTCTTGCAGTTTGGTGATGAGAAATGCTGGAAATTCTATACCTTTCACTTTTCCAGGGAGAAACCCCAATTCAGAGTCATGGTTGCCCAGAGGTGGTGAGAAGGCAGGCAGATGAGGGTGGTGGCGAGTAGATAAGACAACCCAGGTACTATGCAGGGTCCCTTATCCAGCACAGCATCCCCTAGGACCGGGTGGCAATACTGAAGTTCTAAATAAAGGTTCCCCTCAAAAGAGCTGAAATCCACAGGCGCTGACAGGCTTATTATCTTTAGTTCGCTAACATCCATGGCGGTCACCCTAGTAGACTCCAGGGTGATTTGCATAGATTTGGGAAGATCAGTCAGCATCTTTGGCTCAGTTTCCCATTTGACACAATGGCCTGGATCTAACCTAAATCTACATCACAATTTCAAGTAAAAAAATTTCATCTTCTGTAGTCAGAGACAACAGGAAACAATAGCTTTGCAGTGAAAATCGTGAAGTCAAACTTTAGGCTCTTATTTTTGAGCCTAGTACACCCAAGGCCCCTTCTTTATGAGCCCTTCAATCCATTAAAATTATGTGATTTTACTCCACTCCGCAGTATTTCCACTTTCTTTTTAAAAACTCTGGCCACTGTTAGGAATACATTGTATTGGTCACAATGAGAAAATTACTCTCATAATTCTCTTTACCCCCAAACTGTGCTTATTGAATCAGACTTTCCCAGTGTCCTAGAGTTCCCTTGGCCATATGTGGTATATTATAATTATTACTCTTTTCTCCTGCAAGAATGAATGTCATTTCCAAGAGGCCTAAACTATCAACAGGGGTTAGTTTTAAAGTGCCAGAGAAACTGATTTTTCTGTTATATGATCTAGTCTTATTCATACAAACCTGAGTCTCAAGATCCATGTCTCAAGTCATTGTTACTGTAGATGGAAGGTAGTTCAGGATCAGCATGGTAATGGTGTTGAGATCTGTCTTTCAGGCCAAGACACTTTCACTGATAACTGCTTCTTTGAAGAGTATAGCAGTTAAAAACTCAGGTTTAGCCAGCATTACCTATGTCTGAGTCCTGGGTCTGCCACTTGCCACCTGTGTGACTTGGGCCAAGATACTTAGTACTTTGACTCCCTCATATGTGACATGGGAATAATAATGGTTGTAACTTGTTTCTGTTGAGGGTTGAAGTAGATAATAGAGTGATTAAAATATCATCTAGCCTGTGGCAAACTCTTAAGTCTTAGTTGTCATAATTAGCTCAGGAGTTTTTCAGTAACCTGGAGAAAGTATTGACTCTCCCAGGAATTTTTAGTGTGTTTGAATTGAGTCTGTAAGGTCTGGGTAAGATGTCCGTAAGTCCTAATAGCTTACCAGGAGGATTCTAGCATCATCTGTTGGTAACTTTTTGTTCCTAAGCGTGTGTTGTGTGTTACACTCCACTCTTTGACACGCTGCTTAAGCTGTCACCTCTTTACAGGGGGCTCCCAGACCCGCACTTCCAGACGCCGCCCCTCTCCTAAGACTCAGTGGGCACCTGCTTTTAGACGCCCCTTGTTAAGCCCCTCTCCCTGGATTTTATTGGTTAATATCTGCTCTGTGAGCCCATTTCTGTTGGCTGTCTGTGTCTTCCCTAAAGCCCTAGATGCTAAGATGCTCAGTGCCTGTTGAAAGACCAAGAGCTGTAGTCTCCTTTTTAGAGAATAAAGTGTTAAAAGTCTCGCATTTTCTGGGCTTTCCGCCTTTGAAAGCAGAAGGGTTTCTTTTTTCCAGCCTTCAGTCTCCTCAACCCTGCTTCGTGAATTGGAAAACACTAACCTAAGTAAGCAGTTGTTGCAATGACTGCAGGTCCTCTTGGGAGCCGTGATGTTTGCTGATCTTCCCCGAAAGCTCCCAGGCTCAGGCCTGGCTCGCTCGACACCGCCTGCGGGTCTGGGAAACGCTCTGCAGACTCCCGAGAAGCCAGGCGACCCAGGAGCGCCACCTTGTGGGCATCATTATTGCTGCCTTTGGGAAGGAGCCCAGTGTCGCTCCAACACGCCCAAAGTATTCTGGTTTCCCATCTCAGGACCTGGGGCAATGTAGCTAAAAATGAGATTCTAGATAAATTACAAAAAGGTTGTTAGGCAGACTTACTGTCCATTACCTACTTCATGTTTTAATAATCTACCTCCTGTTTACTGCATGTGCCTTTTAGATGTTTCAGATTTCTTTCTTTCTTTTTTTTTTTTAATATTTATTTGGCTGTGTCCGGCCTTAGTTGCACGTGCTGGATCTTCACTATGTGGAATCTAGCTCCCTGACTAGGGATTGAACCCAGGCCCCCTGCATTGGGAGTGCAAAGTCTTAGCCACTGGACCACCAGGGAAGTCCCCAGATTTCTTTTGAGTAGTAGGTAGTGTTTTTAACAGGGATTTTTGAATGGCAATTCTGCATTTTACATGCTCTGGTAAAACAAGAAAAATTTACGTTCTAGGTTGTACATCAGAAGATTCCGATTTTTTTCTCTAAGGTTTTGAGGAGCTGCTTTTTGCATGATTTTTTTTTTAAGTGGCCAAGTCTTGCTACTCAGAGTGTGAGCAGCAAAACCCAGGAGGTCCTTAGAAAAGTAGAATCTGAGTCCCCATTCCAGACCTTCTGCACCAGAACCTTCGATGATTCATGGGCACCGGACAGTTTGAGAAGCGCAGGTGGAAATAAGATGGAAGATCTGTGCTGTCCCCACGCGGCCATGTCCTTAAGGGCCTCATTTCACCCCATGTGATCACATCCCATCAGCCTCAGTGGCCCGGTGTGAACCGGGTTTATGGTTCCCCCCTTGCCTGCCCTGGGTCAGCTGAGGAAGGGCTGAAATCATACACAGGAGGTCACTTTGAACATGATAGAAGCCTGTGCAAGTGTAAAGGAAAATTCTGAGTGAAAATTCTTATGTTTTGTACTTAGCCATCATTAGCTAACCTGCTTTATATTAGCTACATGAGCAAAGTGAGAATTCACCCGTAACCATTCCTCTCACTTCAGGTAGTGTCTAGGCAGATTTCACCAAGTTTGCAAAGGTCTCTCTTAGGCTAGTCTTCCTAGAGCTCAGAATAATCAGATTACATTCTGTTTTCCTTAACAAGACCTTTCACACAACTTGCCTTCCTGGGGTCTCAGAAGTGTTCCCGCTGTTGAGCCCAGAATGGGGCACAGTAGGCACTGGAGAATGCTTGTTGATTAAGCCACTAATTAGCCCCCAGCGAGGTCCAAACACCGGCTTGATGTCCTTCACACTAATCCATTTATGATAATCATATTATTTGCATCATTGAGAGGTTCAACATAGCTCCAGGACTCAGTCATCACAATAATAAGTATCAAACATTCATTAAGCAAAGATGCTGGGTGGCTGAGAAATCCTTTGGTAGTGCATGAAGACTGGGTAGGTGAGATCATTAGCTGCTTACAAACGTCACTCCCATTACATTTGAAATGGTGGGAGAAGGAGGACAAAGGACAAAAACAGCAGCAAGTATTACTCTCTTCTCCTTGCATACATTTTAAAAATAAAATCAATAGTCAAGAAGTTGTTGGGCAAAAAGTAGGTGAAATTTTAGGAAAACATATCATCTGAAGGTGTTGCTTGGACCCTAGTGGCTCCTGCTTCTGAAGAAGTGGTACTGATTGTCAAACACTGAAAGGGAAATACTGAGAAAAATTAATGACACTGTTTTTCAGCAAACTGAGGTTCACAAATATTCAATTCAGGTTAAATTAGACTTTTGTACTGTCTATAATTTGTGAAATTATGGACTTTATGCCCCCAATTTACTAAATATGGGCTTCCTAGGTGGTGTTAGTATTGTTAGTGTACGCCTGCTGATGCAGGATACATAAGAGATGCCAGTTCAACCCCTGGGCCAAGAAGATCCCTGGAGGAAGGCATGGCAGCCCACTCCAGGATTCTTGCCTGGAGAATCCCATGGACAGAGAAGCCTGGCGGGCTACAGCCCACAGGGTTGCAAAGAGTCAGACACTACCGAAGGAACTTCGTATAGTAAAAGTATGCTATTTTACTGGATCCATTGCAATGAACAATATTTTCTCTAATCATTTAAAAGAAGTCAGAATGTAGTGCTTCAAAATTACTTTCTCTAAAGTTAAAATGTACTCATAATGAGTAGCTTTGTGTAGTAGGGAAAGTGAACCGTATGCTGCACAGTCTGTCAGAGTCAGATCTGAAAGCAAGGTGTGGCAGCGTTCAGTTTATCTCTGAGTACCTGATATTCCCGGGATGCTGCCAGTATGCTGTCCATGTTTTATAAGAATACATATAATAAAAGAGTGTGAAAAAACTACAACTTGACCTTTTTATTAATTTTTAACTTTTTAAAATTTTCAAATCAAGAGAAAATGCTGGAATAAAATGAAAGGTGTGGCCACACATCTGGAGTCACTAATGGTTCCCATGGTTACCACATGTGTATTCTCTCCCCCTTCCTTTCTCACGTTTTCTCTCGCTCCTCCCCTCTCCCCCAGGGGCCTGCTCTGAAATAGCCCCAGCAAAATGATCAAATTCAGGACAATTTAACATGGATAGGATGCTCTCAACTGGTACATAATTCTAAGTTGTTGCAGTAATGCCCTGTGTAGCATTTCCCCCTCGATCCTAGATCTAATCCAGGCTCACCTCTTGCATTATCTGTGGTCCCTTTGGTGTCCTTTAAACTGGAACAATCTCTTAGTTTCTTTGTCTTTGATGACATTAACCTTTTTGGAACGTGCAAGCCAGCGCTTCCTCACAATTCAAGTGTGAGATTATGCAAGTGTGAGATTATGCATTTGGGGCAAAAATACTAAATGATGATTCTTCACAGAACATTACATTTGTGCGCCCATGATGTTGGTTTGCTCCATTCCTGTGACAGTAACTGATCACTGGGTTCAGGTGACATCTGTCAGACTCTCCCTTTGTATTTAATCACTTCTGATGGTGGTGTTGCAGGGGAGAGGGTACTCTGACACTATTAATTTTGTTTCCCTATAAACTGTGGCATCTATTCATGATCCTTACCTGATAAGTTACCACTGCTTTGGTCAAAAATGGTGATTTTCTAACTCATATTCCTTTATATTTATTGGAAGTCCACTGTAAAGAATAATTTTCTCTCTGCCCTCTTCATGTATGTATCTGTTTATGTGTTTGTGGGCATTAGTAGGGGCTTGCAAGTTCTTTTGCTTCAGCTGGTTATTACTTACTACTCTCATTCATTTTGGTGTGCATGTGGTCCTACTCACCTTTGCCAGGTGGGTACCCTTTCATTATCACTCCTATGTTTGTTTGACACGGCCTCATGGGTGTGTATCATTTATTCTTTAGCATACCTGTATTGAAGTTAATTGCAGAATTTATACTTTGAAAAAGCTTTTTCTTTTTTAAAGCTATTGCTGTGCCCCAGCTACTGACTCATGGGCCAATGGGAAAACAGACTAATCAGCCGTTATGGTACAGTGAGTTACGATAGAGTGCATCATGGGAACACTGAGAACAAGCTCTCCATGGCTTTGGGTCAACTCAGGAAGGCTCCTAGGATAAAGTACATCACCTCCTCACACTGAAAGATGAACAGAAATAAACCTGGGGAGAAAGCAGTGCTCCAGGATAAGGGAAGCACACATCCCTTTGAGGAATTCCTATCTCCCAGGGCTCCCCTGGGGACTCAGACAGTAAAGAATCTGCCTGCAATGCTGGAGACCCAAGTTCAATCCCTGGGTGGGAAAGATCCCCTGGAGAAGGAAATGGCAAACCAGTCCAGTATTCTAGCCTGGAGAATCCCATGGACAGGGGACCCTGACGGGCTGCAGTCCATGGGGTCGCAAAGAGTTGGACAGGACTGAGCACAGTACAGCCCAGGAAACCTGTCAGCAGGGCCCCACCCCAAACCAATTAAGTCAGGATCTCAGGAGGGGGAAGCGTCTAGTTTCCATACATAGCTTCTAGAGAATTTGTTACGAGGAATGGTGTCATGTGTCATGGAGCTAAACCCTTCGGAACTAAAATCTTAAAAATCCACTTTATTTTTTAGGACTTTGAACTCAACAATGAACTAAAAATGAACGTCTTAAATTTGCTAGAAGAAGTTTTACGGGACCCGGATCTTCTTCCCCAAGAACGGAAAGCCACAGCGAATATCCTAAGGTAAAAGCACTTGCGGGTGCCTGGTAATTACCCTGGTTGATTTGTGCTGTGTTCACATGATAGGATCCTATCAGACCAGAAGGATGTGTATTAAACTTCTGAAGTGCACAATTCTGTCCTCACTGGTAAAGCTTCCTTGGGAAGGTTTAGTCTGGGTGACGTAACCTGTGTGCAGTACTGTCGCTCCTGTCTGTGTGGCGGACAGTAGTTTACTGTAGATCCAGAAGCCTGGAGGATGGTCTCCTGAGGGTCCGGCGGGTGTTGCAGAGGTGCTTTTCCCTCGTGTGGGTTCTGTTTATCACAAGCTCATGGTTATGGGGGGCCGGTGGTTGGTAGCATTTCTATAGGAGTCTTATGTAGCTGCCTTGTGGCTGTGCCACTGTAGAGCAGCTATACATTTTCTTCAGCTTATTTCACTGGTCCCGAACCAATTTTACCATCAGTGTCTTCGTTTTTAATATTTTTTTTTTTTTATTTGACTGCAGCGCGTCTTAGTTGCGGCGCTCAGGGATATTCATTGCAGCGGACATGCTCTCTAGTTGTGGACGTGGGCTCAGTAATTACGTCGCCCAGGCTTAGTTGCCAGAGGCATGTGCGACCCTAGTTCCCCGAGCAGGGATCTAACCTGCATCTCCTGTGTTGGAAGGTGGATTCTTAATCACTGGACCACAAGGGAAGTCTCTACCATCGGCTTCTTAGGTGGAGATTTCCACATCCTGTGGGTTGTATGAATTCAGACCCTGCACTTCTGTGTGACAAAGTCTTAAACTCTGGGTTTCACGCTAGAGGCTGCTTGTGTCTCCTTACACCCAGCGGCCAGGCAGGTAACAGACTTTCTTGTGCCTCCGTGAACTGATGAGTGAGTTTTTTCCAGTCCATTCTACATGAAGAGGGCAGCCATTAGTGTCTCTGTGCGGACGCTTCAGTTACAGTTTCCACCGCAGTTGTGGCTGTGTGTCTGTCCCTGCCTGGGGTAGGAAGCCTGCGGCCTGCTCCTCCTTTACCATTCTGACTTTTAGCACCCCTTGCATCTGCAATGGAAAGAATCCTTCCTTTCTTCTATGCTTGGCTCTATTGTTTCTTCATTATCCTGAATGCTTGTGTGTAGAGGAGAATCCAGTTTAACTGAATCCATCGTGCTTTTGGAGACCTCTCCAAAAGAAAGAAGAAATGTGGAGATGGAGCAGAGCTTGGAGTAGGGCAGCTGCAAGACAAAGAGTGCCAACAATTGCTAGAAAACTTCCAAAAGCTGGGAAAAAGCAAGGAAGCTGCAGTCCCCAACCTTTTTGCTTCCAGGGACCGGTTTTTGTGAAAGACGGTTTTTCCACAGGCTGAGGGTGGGGTGGAGGAGGGATGGTTTCAGGATGATTCAAGGATATTACACTGATTGTGCACTTTATTTCTATTATTATTACATCACCTGCACCTCAGGTCATCAAGCATTAGATTCCAGAGGTTGGAGACCCCTGCAAGGAGGGATTCCTCTGCAGGTTTCAGAGGGAGCATGGCTCTGCCGACACCTTGTGTTTGGACTCGAGCCTCTAGAACGCCAAGACAATGAAGTTCTGTTGTTTCCAGTCACTTTGTTGTACTTGTTTAGGGCAGCCCTAGGTGTGCTGCCATCCATGGGGTCACAGAGAGTCGGACACGACTGACTGACTGAAATGAACTGAACTGAGGAAACCGTTAAGGGTCTTCAGTTTTTCCATTCTATGAAAACATCTCAGTAAACTTCGAGACTGTTTCTATGCTATCTGAAGATTTTAAAATTCTAAATACATCTTCAGATAAAGCCTGGTGTCGGTGGATGAGTGGTTATGTCTGTGAGTGACTGCTGTTCTTCTTCTCTTCGTAGAAACTGTTGACTATTCTCTTTGTATTTAAAGCATGGATGATTGAAAACTAGGTTCTGGAAGTGTGGACCCCTAGTGATGTTTGACCAAATAGCTGGCAGGAAAATGGAGGTGATCAGACTGGAAAGGCTGTCAGGACAGGGCAATTTGAGGCCTTCGTGTTGCTTGTCCCCTCCCAGTACCCATGCCAGGCATCACTGATCAATCCTGAGCACTCTGCCTGTGCCCACAGGTGAGCTCAGAACTCAGCTGACTGGCACTTCAACTTCAGACGAACCTTATTTACCATCCCAGGTCTTTATTAGTCATCAGGCTTAAGATGTACAATTTTTTGTCCTGAATAAGTGACCTAAGAATTAGAGGTGTAAAACCATTAACGAATGGAAGTTTTAGTAGATGGTGCAGCCTGGAATTGTAACATCTAGCCATCTGATTCTAGCTTTTGCAGGGGGTCACAGGTTTAAATCTTGGCTCAACCACTAATAACTGTTGAGTTTCTTAGTCCATCTTAACCTAATTTTTCTCATTTATAAAGTGGGGCTCGAAATACCTCCCTCATGGGGTTGTTGTGAAAATCACATGATGTAATATGTATAAAGAGGTTATACCTGAAACATACTTAGCACTAACGTTACTGCTACAGGCATTGTTATTATTAGAAAGCACTGACAGTAGCTCTTGGGATAAATAGTTTCTGCTATCAGGGCTCTACAGCCCAAGTAAAACCAGGCTAGATCTTTAGTCAAACTCAACTTGCCTTGGGCTTCATTATCTTGTCTATACATCATAATAATTTTGGAAACCTATAATAGACTATAATCTGCAAAAATATTAAATCCCTATACTGTAGTATACCTGAAACTAACACGATATTATAGATCAACTCTACTTCAATTTAAAAACTAATTTAATATTTTATGATAGTAAATAAGTCAACAAATGAATGCAATTAAAAATCATTAAATATATACTTTAAATGGGTGGATTCTTTGGTACGTGAATTATATCTCAAAGTTCTTATTACCAAAGCAACCTCCACAGTCATAACCTACTTACTGCTATTTTGTAAAAGAAAAAACAAGTTAAAACCAAAAAAGCAGTTCCACTGATGGGGTGCCCCCTAGCTGCCCACGCAGAATGCTAGTTTCTTGTAGAGTCTTTCCAGGTATTCTGAAAGTCCCACGAAACGTGCTCAGGAGCAAACCCAGTGATTTTTCTGCCTCAGCACCTTTGTTCAAGCTCATGGCTCCCAGGCCATTTGAGGGAGACCCCTTCCAGCACTGCCACAGTTTCTGTGGAGATGCTGCCTGCGGTCTTGTGAAGTCACCATTTCCCTATTGAAAAGCTGAGAAAGATGCCGCCTGCCCCGTCCCTGTGCCCCCTAGGCCCTGGAGCAGCCTCCCTCAACCCAGAGTCTCCGTCTTTTGTGAAAACAGCTCTTCCCACGTCTTTCCTAGTTCCTCATCTTTCACTGTAGGAATTCAAAAGCCACTCATGGAGCCCAGCAGGGAATAGATGTTACACTCCCCTGTCCATTCTCCCACTTCTGACCATTTTTCTTCTCATGAAGCCAAAACAAAAGCCTTTGTTTAGGCCTTAACATAGGGACGTATCAACTGAAGCCAACAGATACAGATACTGGTCGGTTACCAGCCCATCAGCTGGGCCAACAGCCAGATCCTGAGTCCTAGTTTGGGTCAACTGAGCTATGGGGCACTAACTTATCTTCCCAAGCTAGTGAATAGATTTGTGCAGTAAACCCTGCTACAAGAAAACAACTGGTATTTGACTGAATTTCTCCTGCCAAGTAATTCATTCCACTTGCATCATATTTGAGGGTCCCTGCCCCAGCATGGGCAGAGGAGTGTGGTAGGCTGCATGCAGTCCATGGGGTCGCTAGGAGTCGGACACGACTGAGCGACTTCACTTTCACTTTTCACTTTCATGCGTTGGAGAGGGAAATGGCAACCCACTCCAGTGTTCTTGCTTGGAGAATCCCAGGGACGAGGGAGCCTGGTGGGCTGCCATCTCTGGGGTCGCACAGAGTCAGACACGACTGAAGTGACTTAGCAGCAGCAGCAGCAGCCCCAGCACATGAGATTGTGATTATAGGAGGACTAAATCATAGATTTGTTTTTAGGGTTTTTGATAATTTTCCGTATCAACTACTTATGTGTGTGAAATTTATGTTTTTAAAAATCATATCAGAATGATTAGAAAGCACAGTAGGAAGTAAGACCTAGATAGAACCATCAACTGAAGGTATGTTATCGTTCATGAAGTCTGTCTATAAAAAAAAAGTGTGGGGTATAGGAGAAAGAAACAGAAAGCAAAAGGATTATTTAACAACTCTGAAAATTGTGATGATTTTCCTGTTAGTTCATTTCTTAATTTAGAAATAAACAGGGAATTACTTTCAGCTGAAACAGAGAGAATTTAGTAGTAAACATTTCCATGCATTTATGGACAGCTGCTTATTAAAAATGTGTCAGAGCATGGGTAGCAATGGGCTCAAGGAAGCCTGGCAGGAAGGAAAGTCATGCCTGAGGAAGCATGGGAAAGAAGAGGTGGTCTGGTAGTTCCCAGTGCCAACATGAGATTAAACCATTCACAAGGTGGGGAGGAACAGTCTGAGGCAGGCCATGCCATGGACCCAGGCCTCCAGTCACAGCAACAAGCAAGCAGCCCAGAGGGTGTGGAACAGTTCGAGGGCAGAGGCCGGTTGCTCTTGACTCTGTTTTTAAGACTACATGATTTCTACATGTGAAGGGGAAATTTTCTAGCTGTAGAACTAGCATAATCCCACTTCCTCTTTAGTTTTTTTTTATGGTATTGCATTATAGGTGCAAAAATATTAAAATGATCATACTGCATGATAGAAACCCAGGATCCCAGAGTACTCGTCAAACTCCAAAGTAGTCAGAAGACTAAGCAAATCCATCCTCTATTGGAACTGGACAGAGTTAGGGAGACCTTCACATCTGGCAGGAACTTTTCTGAACATACCTCCCAGAGAATATGTTAGGATTGGGAGAGGTAAAAAAAACAAAGTCCTGATAGTAAAGATTTAGATGCATTCAAATCATATAACAGCGAGTCATGACACATGTATTTAAACACATAATACAGTAATACAGATGGTTCTGTGACGAACCATCCCCACCTCACACAGTGTCCTGTTACTTTATGATGAAGAAGCTTGATTGGCATCAGTAGTGTGTGGCCCTGATTGTGAATAAAAACCTCTACTGAAGACTTTCATATTCCTCCAGTGCTGTCTGACTAGCTGGCTTCTGAATCTATGTCGTATAGTTTTTTGTAGACAACTAACATGCCACTGAATGAAAAGAAACAATGACTGACTTCTTGGATGGTCAACTGGAATGGGTTCAGTCATGACAAGGGGACCCACAAACCTCACACAGACTCTTGCAGCATCAGACTTTTCTGAAGAAGAGCTACTTTATTCAAATTGTTTCATACAGTAAACCAGATATTCAAATGAACAGGCCAGGATAAATGTTTTCCTCAGTTTCATTGAATCAGTTTACCAGAATCAAAGGAAATTCAGGAGATTGTGTTACTGTGCAACTTTTACATCAAGCTAAGGTACTCACATGTGGAGGTTTACGTGTTACAGAGCAAGATATTTTACCTGTAGGTGTTTATGTATAGCATTTATTTTGTTCAGACCCATTAGAACTTTTACACCAAAATGACATCTTGCCCCTATTCCAAATGGTTGTCAGGGGCTACCTCTCTTACTAGAGTCTGTTCACCTCCTGGCTTGAGAATGTCTTCAAAGATAATCATCCATTAAGTTTTTTACTTTCTAGTCACTTCTAATTTTGGTGTAAAGTGTTTTTCTGACAGCTGGATCATCCTCACTTATTAAGCACATCTCAATATTGTTTTGAGCTATTTCCTTGTTTCACATCTACCTTAAGAATTCAAAACTTGCCATCACTGATGGATTCATGGGTGGGCATCAAATTCTGGGGCTGGTTCCTTAATGATAATCTTTTGTAAAACAGCAACATCACATGCCATTTTATGGCAGAGTATACATTTCTATGGTTATCTTTAATCTTGTTGGGGATCACAGATTCCCCAAAAGAATATAATGGAAGCCATATCAAAAAGAAATGCATGAATATATGCACACATTTGTACATCATTTCAAAAAGGTTTATGGACCCTTAGAGATCATTTAGTGATACTCTAGGGTTAAGAGCTTTTTTTCTAAGGGGCCCTTTCGAAAGAGGTAGCATTTATTTTGATCTATAGAGCAGAGATTCTTTTGAAGAGAGAAATATTAGGTAACTTAATGGGACCAGACATAGCTTGGAACATTAGGGTAAGATCACCGAGGAAAGGAACATTTGAAAGAAGTGAAATAACTTCTGGACCATTTCTTTCCAAGTGAAGAATATGCCCAACCTCATAAAAAAGATCTTTTCCACAGCGACGCATAGTTATATGGCCACTGATCTCTCTCCAGGAACCTAGGCTACAGTAGAAAGAATGACATGCACTTTGGGAAAGAGCCACTTTCCCCCTGTGTCTAACCCTTAAGTGTGATGTAACAGTCTTTGGAGAAGGAGTTGTGTTTATTTGTTTTTTCCTCACCTTAATCTGCCCTTTAGCATATGGTGACTTTTTCTTCTCACAAATGATATGGCTAATTGCAGACAAGAGGATTGCCACTCCTTATGAGCTAGAAGGATTCTGCTCCCTGGTAAACGGCCTAGAGCTTTTGTTAGAGAGAAGGGAGTTAGAAGAAAGGGAACTGACCTTTTTTGGTTTGTGTTCTATGCTGGACTCTGTAAGCAATGCCTTTCATAAGCCTGCTCATGACAAGCAAGAGCAACAGGGAAGCAAACTGGACCAAACCCTCAGCCAGTTAGTCCATTTCATTAAGCTTTTGTTTGCTCATCTATAAAATGGATATAATAAAGCTTTATTTAAAGTGATTTTTTTATGATACAGGAGAGAGTGTGTGTCAGATGGTTAGCAGGTTCCTAGCACATAATGGGCGTACAGTTACCCAGCTCAGTTGATTTTGTATTTTTAAGGTGATAGTTTTGTTTTAATCCATTCAGAACACAACAGAATATCATATCATTGTTGCTTTTTAAAACTAGCATCCTCCAACAGACAGGCTACACAGTTGGGCAGTGTTTAAATTTTTTTAATACTTTTAACACATGATTGTGCCTTCATTTTAGGACACCTAAAATGTTTGGCCCAGATAAAAGTTATATAATCAGGATCTCTGATATATAATCAGGATTATATAACTCTGGACTCTGAACTCCTGTCGGACATGAAGTGTCACTCTCACTCTGAAACCAGCACCTGCCTTAACTTAGGAATTCTTTTAATTCATTTGTCGCTGATCAAGAATATATTGGCTGACAGCTGAATAACACCGAGTTTGGGGATGGATACAAGACCAAATGTGTCTTGGGAAAGCCCAGCTGGGAAGCAACAGGGAAGAGTTTACCCGCTGGTCTCTGCCTGGCATTGTTCAAACTCTTGATAAAACTCTTGATACTTGGAAACTCTCCTGAGCTGCTTCTGCCTGTGCCGGGGAGGGGGCGGCTCTGCCTCTTCTGCCTCAGCACCAGCGGGGCGGGGGGCGGGGGGCCAGGGCAGGGGCTGGAGGAGTGTGGCCGGAGCACTCAGCCTGTTAGAACCCCTGACTGCCAGCAGGGCAGGGCGCCCGGATTCCTGGCACAGACCCTCTCAGTAAGGCAAAGCGCCACGTCACCCTCTGCTTCGCTCTCATGGTGGGTGTTTTACTTATAACCCTGGGCTTCCCTCATGGTTCGGATGGTAAAGAATCTGCCTTTAGTACAAGAGACCTGGATTCAGTCCTTGGATTGGGAAGATCCTCTGGAGAAGGGAATGGCTACCCACTCCAGTATTCTAGGCTGGAGAATTTCATGGACAGAGGAGCCTGGCTCCATCTATGGGGTCCCATAGTCGGACATGACTGAGTGACTAACACAACACTTTTGTGTACAACGGGTTGACTCCTTGTTATAAGTTAGCTCTCTTGATGATCTTCTGCCTTTAACAAGTGCATTTTCCTGTTTTCTGGACCCCATGTCTTCAACTCAAGTCCCCACAGTCTCGTGGACCCAAACCTTCTGACTTTCCACCCTGGGGAAAACTGAACTGCATTTTTGTCGTTTCATTCCTGGCCTGTCTATGTTCTTTTCATGGAGGATATTTTGACTTTTTTTAGGGCCCTTTCACAAGATGATCAAGATGACATCCACCTAAAACTAGAGGATATAATTCAGCTGGTAAGTTGAGCCATAGGCTTATCCTGCACAATTAATTATGTGTGAGATTTAACCTTGCAAAGGCAGGCACTGTGCCCACAGCCGGTAACTGGGGTCCGACTATATGTTCTACCTCTGAAACTGTGTGAAAGGGACCAGATTTGGCTCGGTGTTTAACATCATGGTCCATGATGTTAATGCTGCCTGATATCTCTGAGCTCTCCACCATTTTCTTCAGAGCTGGAATCCGGGGTGGACTTTATACTCCAGCAACTGCAGTGAGCTGACGGGCACCTGGCTAGGTGTGTGTCATTCCCTGCCCTCATCTCTTGCAGACGGACTGTCCGAAGGCCGAGTGCTTCGAGACCTTGTCGGCCATGGAGCTGGCTGAGCAGATAACCCTCCTGGACCACGTCGTTTTCAGAAGCATTCCCTATGAGTGAGTGTGCACCCACGGCCGCAGCGCCCCCCACCCCCACCCCGCCACAACCCCATGTGTGTGCCCAGAGCTGTGGCTTTTCATCTTATGATGGTTTGGACCCACTTGAATGTCTTTGGGTTCCAGTTTACATTGAAAATATCAATACAGAAATATTGGAGACTCTCAAGATGGTCACTCTTATGTTGCCATATGTACTGCAGTTAAACATAGAATGTGAGTTTCTCTGACCACTCACATCCTAATGTTATAGAAACTTTCATGCAGCTGTAACAGTGGTTCTCAGACTTCATGGTGCCTAAAATCATTTGGGAAACTTGTTAAAAAATGTACATTCCTAGGTGCCTCCCTCAGAGATTCTGATTCTGGTAGGTCTGAGGCCCAAGAAACTTCATTTTCAATGAGAATTCCAGGTAATTCTGTGTGGTCCAGGACTATACTTTGAGAAACACGGATGTTGGGTCAATGCTGTAAATTCTACTGCAGTTCTTCAGCCACATCCATAAACCTTCAAGTACTGCTGACCGTGGAAACTCCACAGCAAGGTAGAGTCCAAGACAGTGCTTGGCACAGAGCGTATGTGGAGTGTGTATGTGCCGAGTGGACGCTGTCACATAACAAGCATCATTGCTTCATGTGTAGAGGATGGGGGCTCTTTCAGCCGCCTACCTCCAGCAGGTCCACACACAAAGCCTCTGTTTGGACAAATAACAACTGTTGGCCGAAATCTTTTGTGAAATCATAGCTAAATGGAAGGCAAGGAAGCGGCCAAGCAAGAGATCTAAGTGTGGTCCATGTCGTGTGTAGAACAGAGGGCAGCCGTGACGATGGAGGCTCTGGCGTAGCAGGATGGGGGTCGGAGCTACAGCTAGGTCAGAGGGGCATAAAGAGCAGGGCTAGGGATGCTCCTGCAGACTTTTCTGTTATGCGTTTGTCTTATTTCTCGCCTCCTCTTTCAGCACTTGTAGACCTATCCATGACAGGGTGAAGGAAGTCAGGAAGAGAAAGACAGATATCATATATTAATGCATATATGTGGAATCTAGAAAAATGGTACAGGTGAACTTATTTGGAGGGTAGAGATAGAGACGCAGGTGCAGAGAACAGACGTGGACCCAGAGGGGAGGGGGATGAATCGGGAGATTGGGATTGACATATGTTCTGCCATGTGTATAACAGAGAGCTAGGGGAACGTGAGCTATAGCACAGGGAGCTCAGTTCAGTGCTCTGTGATGACCTAGAGGGCTGGGGTGGGTGGGGACGGGGTCCCAGAGGGCGGGCTTGTATGTATACATATAGCTGAATATATGTATTCACTTACATTGTACAGCAGAAACTAACACAACATCGTGAAGCAACTATACCCCAATAAAAAAAAAAATTAAATGTATCGCATCTGCTATTTAAAAAAGGAATGTGGCCCCATGGCCGAACAAATGAACCCGTTAACTATTTGATGACTTGAGTTAGGAGCCTCTTCACCTTCCTTCTGACAACCCTCCTGTGCAATGAGGATTCAGGAGGGAGGGGGCATGACCTCTATGGAGGAGGAGAAAGAGCAAAGCCTGGACCTTTGTGGTTGACTGTGTTGTGGTCTCTTCCTGGGACATGTCTCACCTCTCCTCCTTGTCCCCTCTGTGCTGCTGTGAACATGTACCAGTTATCTTCCTCCATGGAGTTAGCACCTCTTTGTATACAACGGCCTTGCAGGACGGGAACAGTAGTACCATCCACATCACGGGCCAAAGGTCCTTGCCCAGCGACTCAGTCAACATTTCTGGATTGAGAATGTGTCAGAGTGATTTCATTTTATTTTTTGTAGTGCCTTAACAAAATAATTCTTGTATGCTCTAGCTTGATTGTCCCTTGCTTGCTATGATCCAGTGACCTGCTCATGAATGAAATGAAGGAGCAGGAATGTTATTTAGAAGACAGACTTTCCACCAGGCTGAGCTCCCCCTGCCATAACTGCCTTCCTCAAATGACCAGGCTGCAAAGTGCTAACACTAGCGTTTGTTCTTTTAGCCCTTACCACGTGTACTGTTCTGGGCTCTGGGGAGAGCAAAGGAAAGTCCCTGCCTGTGGAATTGACATTATCCTGGAGAATGTCAGAACAAAGTGGAGGAAAACATGCTGTTGCTGATTAATATTTTTGGTAGCGATGAATTTTTTGAGCCTTCTGCTAAGCCTTAAGATTTTTTAAGCTGATCCAGGGGAAATGGTCTTGGTTTCTGAGTTAGTACTTAACCTCTTTATTCCTCTTGTCATTGTTTCCCAATTTCGGAGAAGCCTTTATTATGATCCTAATAGGGACCCAGTTCCAAACACTTATCCCCTGGAGAAGGAAATGGCAACCCACTCCAGTATTCTTGCCTGGAGAATCCCATGGACAGAGGAGCCTGGTGGGCTACAGTCCATGAGGTCGCAAAGAGTTGAACACGACTGAGTGACTATCACTCACTCACTCCAAACATTTATAAGTGAAAGCTGAAAACCGAAAAATCTCTTTCTTTTTGGCATCCAGTGGTGAAACAGTAGAATTGGGCTAAAATTTATCCGAGATGAAGCAGCAGCAGTTGAGCAGTGTCAAGTTTAATTTATATAATATTCATAATAGTTATTCAGGACCATAGATACCCTTAAAAAACTTAATTGATTTTGTGTTTTGCTTTGAACTTTCAGAGAATTTCTTGGGCAGGGGTGGATGAAGCTGGATAAAAATGAAAGAACTCCTTACATTATGAAAACCAGCCAACACTTCAATGATGTGAGTAACCATAACAATGAAACCTTGGGCAGGAGTGTTACAGGAAGATGAGTATCAGGGTCTTCAGACTCCTTCTCTAAATTAAAGGAAGTCTGCCCCTCACTTCTACAACAACATTGATGGAATGTTAAAAAATAAGCTTAAATCTCTTCTATGAGTTCACAGTGATGTGATAACTTCCAGTTACCTTTCAGTCCTAAGAAGTTCACTTTGATGGTACACACATCCCGTGAATGCTTAGTGATGCATAGGTGTTGTTCAGTTGCTGAGTTGTGTCCAACTCTTCATGACCTCATGAACTATACCCCTCCAGGCTCCTCTGTCCTCCACTGTCTCCCAGAATTTGCTCAAATTCATGTCCACTGAGTCAGCGATGCCATCCAGCCATCATCTCCTCTCTCACCCGCTTCTCTTCCTGCCCTCAATCTTTCCCAGCATCAGGGTCCTTTCTGATGAATCAGCTCTTAACATCTAGTGGCCAAAGTACTGGAGCTTCAGCTTCAGCATCAGTCTTTCCAATGAATGTTTGGGGTTGATTTCCTTTAGGATTGACTGGTGTCATCTCTTTGCAGCCCAAGGGACTCTCAAGCATAGGTTGTTGCTGTTATTTTTTATCATGGTCATCATTACTTCATGGTCGTAGATCGACTAATTCTGACTGCACCTTGTCACAGGCCCCTGGTGGTGCTGGTGATAGTAAGGCTGTTTTGGTACAGCTCTTCTTCATTATTACTGAACATTCAGTCCAAGTACATTCCAGGGTGGGAAGGGACCTCTTTGAGCATAATTACAGTGCTTCTGAGGCTGTGTGCAGTGATAACCAGCTGTCGGTTCGTCTCCTCTTCTGCAGCAGTAAGATGGAGTTGCTTTTATACCTTCCAACTACCTGTTGGTGCTATTCTAATGGTCTTAGTCCTGTGGAAGAACCACAGATGTTGGAGTATCTTCAGGCCTATGCAGGCAAAGGGAAGGCTACCATTTCAATTCTACTACACTATAGTAAAAGGGATAATGGTAATTAAAAAAAAAAAGACTTCCAGGGACCCTGTAGGTAAATTAGTAAATGATTCAGAATCAAAATACAAAACAGTGCAAATTCTCAGTACAGTTTTTCTGTTTTCTGAGGGTACATACATATTAGATGTTATCACATAATAAGCATCAATGCAGCTGCTTCCTAAAAGATAGCCACATGACCCGTTTGGATCACTCTCAGAAACAGAGGCCCTGCTGTGGACCATAAGCCTTTTTTTTTTTTGGCCTGTGTTGTACATACACTTGGGATGTAATGCCTCTCAAATCAGAGGTTCAGATTGTGGGTCCCAGATTCTGGGTCCCAGGCTCCAGACCTACAAGTCTCTACTTGAAACCACTTGATTGGCCACTGTGTCCAGATTGCAGGTAGAACTCATCACCAGCCCTTCCCAGACCTGCCAAGCCTGCCTTTTCATCTTATTCTCTGTTCTTGGTCGTGGGTAATGGCCCTGCCAGCCACTCACTCACTCAACCTTGGGGTCTTCCCCACCCTGCTCACCCCTCAGGATACCAGTGAGCCCTAAGTCTACCCATGTCTCAGACCCTTCTTTCCCCTCTTTTCCCATGGCCGTAACCTTGATTTGGCCTTTCATTCTCTTCTCCATGAGCTCCTGACTCACCAGTCCCCATGCCCACGCCATCTCGCTGCCACCCAACCCTTTCTTCACACAATGTCACAGAAATAACCTCTCTCTAAGGCCCATTGAATTATAATCCTGTCTGTGATGACATTTTGTCCGTGGCCTTTCCTCTCGTCTTCTTGATACGGCTGCAGCCTCTCAGCCTGGCCTGCAGGAGCCCGCCCACCTGTCCTTGTCTCTCACCATCCCCCGAACTCCATATACAGCTGTCCGCCCAGTCCCCCAGCCTGCCACACCTTCCCTCCCTGTCCCTTTGCAGACACTTGGATGGAAGGCAGCGGCTCCTCCTACTCCTTCAGGGTTCAGGGTGGGCCTGTTTCCAGAAGCCAGCATCTGCCCTGCGCTGCCTCCAGTTCTCAAGCTCCCCCCACCCCCACCCTTAACTTTACATCTCACTGTGTGATATTTACTTGATTCTGTCTGACTTCCACTCACCTTCCCACCTAACCATGCCTAACCAGGCTCAGCACCCTGTCAGGGAGACTGATTTATTTGTTTTTCCTGTTCCCACAACCTAAAAGAATGCCTAGTCCTTAGTAGGTGCTCATTACAAAATAACTTATCTGATGACTGTGCGCACGTGGAGGCCCTGTGACCTAAGATGCTCGAGTTCGTGCTCAGTCATGTCTCTGACTCTGCAACCCCCTGGACTGCAGCCCACCAGGCTCCTCTGTCCATGGGATCTCTCAGGCAAGTGTACTGGAGTGGGTTGCCATTCCCCTCTCCAGGGGATTCTCCCAACCCAGGATTGAACCTGCATCTCCTGCTTTGGTAGATGGATTTTTTTTTTTTTCACTGAGCCACTTGGGAAGCCCATGACCTAAAATATCTATGGAATTATCAAAGAATGGGTGTACTCATCAGATTTAGTATATGGATAGGAGATTATGGATCTTATATTCCCTTTGTTAATTATCAATCCTATTCTATCCTTTTCCTTTCCATTTTCTAAGTCTCAAGCTTCTTAAGCTGCCTCTTTTTTCTCTTGGCTTTAACTAATAGGGGATTCCCTAATAGCTCAGTTGGTAAAGAATCCGCCTGCAATGCAGGAGACCCTGGTTTGATTCCTGGGTTGGGAAGATCCACTGGAGAAGGGATAGGCTACCCACTCCAGTATTCTTGGGCTTCCCTGTGGCTCAGCTGGTAAAGAATCTACCTGCAATGCGGGAGACATGGGTTCGATCCCTGGAGTGGGAAAATCCTCTGGAGAAGGGAAAGGCTACCCACTCCAGTATTCTGGCCTGGAGAATTCCATGGGCTATAAAGGCCATGGGGTCGCAAGTCACCGACTTGCGCTTGCACTTAACTAATAGAGTTATAGAAATCAGCAAGAAGGTGAAAATGTTCTCTTCCCCTGCACGAAGCATTTCTGGTTTGAGAGTTGGTAGATTAGAGTTTGATTTGATTGAAGGAAAATGTGTTTTCTTTCTCTGTGATGGCTGAGGCTTTCTAGAGTGACTATCCCCACGTTGTTGGGACCCAGGGAACATGGGGAGAGGCCCCAAGAAGTGAAACCTCTGATCTGCAAAGGCTGCCATTCCTCAGGGGAATAGATCATCCTATGCCTTTGTTTCAATAATTTTTGGAAATGACTTCATCAAAATTACTGATTAACAAAATCACCTCTTCCCCCATCAAGATGATCCCAAACAACTCCTTTCTTCACTCTCAGAATGAGCATGATTATTGTTAATAATGTTAATAATAATAATGTTATTATTACAGACTTTAGTCTCTTCAGAATCTGGTTGATATCTACAACGGACCATATCCCAAAGGAGAAATTGCAAATGTGTACTTGTCAGTTCACTCAGGGCAAATTCTATTGTACCTCCTCCTGAGGAAAATATACATTAATAAACACTTATACATTAATACATTTCATTGAATAAGACTCCGTTAAGCCACTCAGAAAAAAAGACGGACCATGATCTCGCATCCCTTGACACTCACTTTCCCAACGTTTCTGTAGGTGATTCAGGTATTGTGCCTGCATGAACGGCTTTGGCTCTTAGCTGGCCTCTCTTGGCTTTTCCATTGTCCCAGATGAGTAACCTGGTGGCCTCCCAGATTATGAATTACGCGGACGTCACCTCCCGAGCCAACACTATCGAGAAGTGGGTGGCGGTGGCGGACATCTGCCGGTGCCTGCACAACTACAACGGCGTGCTGGAAGTCACCTCGGCCTTAAACAGAAGTGCCATCTACCGGCTGAAGAAGACCTGGGCCAAGGTGTCCAAGCAGGTGAGCGCTGGTGGGTGACACCTCTCACTGCGGGCAGGAGGAGAGTCTGGGAGACCAGAGCTGAGATAAATATTACTGATTAGGAAATAATCAGCTGACGTGAGCAGCTCCGTTGGTGAAGAAACGTGCCAACATCGGTGATGACTGTGTTCTGATTAATTGATTCCTCTCATGCGCGTTTCCAAATGGTTAACTTAGCGGGGGAAACACAAACCAAAATATTCATTATAACATATTTGGGGACATCTTCAGACACTGTGGTTGACAATTAGGAGCTGTTCACTGAATTATTTAGGGAGGGTGCATTGACTCCGGGTGAGCACAGTGATGTCTCTGCATCCATTCTTTGTCCCTCAAAGTAAAGGTACAAGTACCTTTGGGCCAAAGACCAGGGACCGAGGGCCTCTGTGTTCACCTTTTTATCTGTCGTTCTTGTAGTCAAGTTGTTGCATAATGACACGGATGTGAAGGGATATAACTTTCTTAATTTTCTTTTAATTGGACTCAGCTTGTTCATGCTTTTTGCTTTCATTCAGATAACTTGAAGATTCGAGTGACATCACCATTTTCCTCCTGGTCTTCGCCGTGGTGTCCGTGGATGTTGGGTGTTGGGGAGGGCTTCTCTGGGCTCATGGGAGGCTGTGTGCCCCCACTAATTTCCTGTTGGGTACAAGCCACTGTGAATTGCCTGTGCCTGGTGTTCAGATGGCAAGTCTACCTCGTCAGGAACATGGCCTGGTTACTGTACCCAGGGAGCTGGGCTGATCTCGCCTCAGCTCTCACTGGCCCTGCTGATTCTCTGAGATGGGATGTGTGTCACCTCTGCTACAGGCTGCCCTTCCCCTTGCTGATCCCCAATGGGCAGGCTAACTCTTCTTTATTATTAATGAATAACTCGTTTGACCCTCTCAAACGAGTGTTGGGGGAATTTTCTAGGCTCCCCTGTGTTCTGTGGGTACCAGAGGCTAGGAGTGTCTTGCCAGGGCCTCTCTGCATATCCTTCTTCCACAGACTATATGCCCGCCTCCTTGTGGTCGCCTAGAGTTGGTGAGGGGCGTCTTCAGTGTGCCCACCTCTAAGGTTGCAGACAGGAAGAAGAGCATATATTCTGCGACATTTCCTCAAAACTATCTGGTTTCTGTTGCTCCTGAGAGTTCAAGCCCCTCTCAGAGACACCACTTCTTACTCTATTCTATCTTCTTTTCTCTCTCCAAGCCTTTTAAATTCCTCCCTGTATAGCAAGAAACCAAGCCTAAGCCATATCTTTTATTCCTTTCCTCACCATCCCTTAGTGAAAATGGAGTGCTTTGAGAATCCCAAATTTGGCCCCTAGAACTAGCAGACTCTTCTATGAAAAAAGCCTTGCAAATAATATCCACAGCTTTTATAAAAACTTTAAAAAAAAAACAACTTTTAATGTTGAGATCTTTGTAGGTTCATATGCAATTGTAAGAAATAGTAGAAATCCCCTCCCCCCTCTACCCAGTGTCCCCCAATGGTTACATCTTGTGTAACTATAGATAGTATCACAAGCACAAAATTAACCATAGGTACCATCCACCAGCCTTATTCAGACTTCATCTGTTCTACCTGTACTCACGTGTGTGTGTACATGTGTGTGTTTAGTTTTCTGTGCCTTTATTACAGGGGTAGATTCACTACAGTCAAGAGATTGAACAGTTCTATCACCAGGATACCTCCTGCCACCCTTTTATAGCCACAACCACCTTCTTCCCGCTCGCTGCCTAACTCCTGGCAACCACAGATCTGTTTTCCATCTCTATAATTTTGTCATTTCAAAAATGTTATATAAGTGGAATCATATAGTATGTGACATTTTGAGATTGCCTTTTTTTTTTTTAAATTCAGCGTAATTCCTTTGCGATCTGTTCAAGTTGTTACACATATCAGTACTTAGTTCCTTATTTGGTTTAACCTTTCACCCCTTGAAGAACATCTGGGTTGTTTTTAGTTTTAGCTATTACAAATGAAGCTGCTGTGAATATTCATTTACAGGTTTTGTGTGACTATAACGTTTCATTTCTTTAGGATAAATGCCATAGAGTGCAGTTGCTAGATCATATGGTAATTGTGCATTAAGTTTCGTAAGAAACTGCCAGAGTCTTTTCTAGCGAGGTTGTACCATTTTACATTCCTCTCAAGTACATATGAATGAACCAGTTTCTCTACATTCTTGTCAGCACTTGGTACTGTCACTATTTTTAATTTTAGCCATTTTGATATTTCATCATTGTTTTAATTTTCATTTCCTAATGGCTAATAATGGTAAATATCTTTTCATGTACTTGTTTGCACCTTCAGCAAAATGTCTGTTCATGTTTTCAGATCAGTTTTTAATTAGGTTCTTTGGGGTTTTTTTATCTTTGAGATTTGAGTTCTTTCTAGACTCCTCTCACTTTATTCTTCTCTTTCAAAATTTTAGCTACCCTAGATGCTGTGACCCTCATATACATTTTAGAATAAAACTGTGTTTTAAAAACTTTACTGAGATTTCCATTGGAATTCCATTCAGTTCAGTTCAGTTCAGTCGCTCAGTAATGTACGACTCTTTGCGACCCCATGAATCACAACATGCCAGGCCTCCCTGTCCATCACCAACTCCCGGAGTCCACCCAAACTCATGTCCATTGAGTTGGTGATGCCATCCAGCCATCTCATCCTCTGTCGTCCCCTTCTCCTCCTGCCCCCAATCCCTCCCAGCATCAGGGTCTTTTCCAATGAGTCAACTCTTCGCATGAGGTGGCCAAAGTATTGGAGTTTCAGCTTCAGCATCAGTCCTTCCATTAAATCAGTCAGTTTGAGGAGAATTGACATATTTACTATATTGACTCTTCCAGTCCGTAAAAAACAGTATTTCTCACTACTCTTTAGATTTTCTTTGAATTCTTAAATCAACATTTTGAAATCTTCAACACATAAGTCCTGTATATGTTTCATTAGATGTATGCCTAAATATTTCATTTTCATTGGAGATATTTTAAATGTAATTGTGGTTTTAACTTGGGTTTCCATTTATTCATTGTTAGTATATACAAATGTAATTGATTTTCCTCTGTTCTTATATCTGTAATGTTGCTGAACTCACTATTAGTCCTTGGGACTTTTCTATAGATTCCATGGGATTTTCTACATAGGCAGTTATATCAGTTGTTTATTTCCAATTTATATGCCTTTTCTTTTCCTTTTCTTGCCTTCTTGCTCTGGCTAGACTTTCCAATGCTATGTTGAGTATGATAGTAAGAAAGAACATTCTTTCGTGTTCTCAACCGTGGGGTGAAAGCTTTCAGTTTTTCACCAGTAAGGACAATGTTAACTATATGTTTTTTGTAAATGCTTTTTTATAAAGTTGAGGAAGCTACCCTCTCTTCTTAGTTTTTGAGAGTTTTTATGATAAATGGGTATTGGAATACTATTTTTTAAATAGACTTCAAACAGCTGTATCAGAATCCAAAACCTGGACACTGATGCTGGGTCGCCTCATGCGAAAAGTTGACTCACTGGAAAAGACTCATGCTGGGAGGGATTGGGGGCAGGAGGAGAAGGGGACAGCAGAGGATGAAATGGCTGAATGGCATCACCGACTCGATGGACATGAGTTTGGGTGAACTCTGGGGGTTGGTGATGGACAGGGAGGCCTGGCATGCTGCAGTTCACGGGGTCGCAAAGAGTTGGACACAACTGAGCGACTGAACTGAACTGAACTGAACTGAAGGCAGCAGTTACCTCAGCCACTGGGCCCTGGATGCAGAGAGCCTATTCCCTTGTCATACATGCCACACTTCATCAGGGTCAGCAGGTTACTCCTCTGCCTGTTCTTTTCTGCATTCTGTTTCTTTTTCCCTCTGAAGTTGCACCTAGTTAAATCTTCTTTAGGCCTTCAGTGTGGTTAACTTAGGCAATCTTCATGTCTTTGGCAGGATGCAAGGTTAGGAATAACTGAACTGACTATGGAACAGAGATGATAATGCTAATGTTGAAATTATTTTTTAAAATTGGAATATATTACCTGTAGAGACATTAAATAGAATTTACCATTTCAGTCACATATATAGATCACTCAAAGCAGCTTTCTTGTGAATAATGGGCTATCCTCAAGGACCCAGTGCTGCAGACCTGTCATAGGCAGGGCCTGGTTGCAGAAATGCCCTGCTTTGGACACTTTTGTTAATATCATCAGCTGTGTGGCTGTCTTTTCTGCAGAACTGAGTCTAGTTTGGGAGATATCCAAAAGGCCTGGTAGAATATGTTTTCTGAAGCCTACCAAATTTGGTTTGTGCCTGTAGAACAGTTATTTCTGCAGCTTCTTTGAGGGAAGGTCAGCCAGGGACCAGGCAGGAGGCCTGCGCAACCACCGCAACCCTCCACCCCTGTTGAAGCCATGCTGGCTGTCTTTTCCCAGAGCCCTCAGGAATCAGGATGGGAAGGTAGCCCTTGGAGTCACTCTGGAAGCTCTCATGGTGCCTTGAAGCTCCTCTCTAGACTGAGACAGAGTTGTCTGAGGAGCCTCACCCTCAGCTTCATTCCAGATGCTTCTCCCAGCCAAGCTGCCTGGATGTGGGTAATACCGGGAGTGAGTCTTTATCTCCAAGGGTCACCCTACCAATTCTCCATTTCTCTAGAAGAAACTCTAGACCAAGGTCATCAGCAACTTTATTTCTTGGTAAATATTTATTATTCTTTTCTAATAAATTGATGAAGATGAACACAAAGGATTTGGACTAGAGGGTATCGACTAGTCCGCAGCCAAGCAATATAATATGTGCTTGGATGACTTGGAAATTAACAATCAGAAAGATTCATCATGAAAATCCCCTGACATAGGACCTCTCTTTAAGATCCCCTATTTGGTATGTTCTTTTCAGGTCTTTAAGTTCCTACGTTTCCTGTGCATTACAATTTTTCTTTTCTATACATTTTCTCTCTTTTAAATGTATTAAAAAATGAGTTAGTATTGTCACATGTTCTTTTTTAACAAATGAAATTTAAGTACATCTCCATACTTTGAAAATCATATCACGTCATCGTACCTGCCACTGTAGAAGAGAACTGAACAACTTTCCATAACTCATCACCTTATCAAACCATAGGGGTATTTTCTTTTTTCTTAATTTTACTTTATTTTACTTTACAATACTGTATTGGTTTTGCCATATATCAACATGAATCCGCCACAGGTGTACACGTGTTCCCAATCCTGAACCCTCCTCCCACCTCCCTCCCCATACCATCTCTCTGGGTCATCCAGTGCACCAGCCCCAAAGATCCTGTATCCTCATGACATACTAAGTTATTTGTTTCATTCTAGACAAAAGCTCTAATGGACAAGCTTCAAAAGACTGTTTCGTCTGAAGGAAGATTTAAAAACCTCAGAGAAACCCTTAAAAAGTATGTGTATTTTGTTAAATTATTCATATTTCAAAAGTATATTTATATAATTTTTCTTTTTTTTCTTTTAGAATTTTTTTTATTATTAATTTTATTTTTTTACTTTACAATACTGTATTGGTTTTGCCATGCATTGACATGAATCCACCACAGGTGTACATGAGTTCCCAACCCCACTCCCACCACCCTATATATATTTATATAATTTTTATAGTATACAAATAATGGCCTACCTCATACTTTGCTTTGAAAAGAAAATCAAATGGGACACAGCTTCCGTCATCGGGTGTTTTTTTGATTTTCCTTTTCATTTGGAATACCACGCATATAGTAAGTGTCTTATGGATATATATTCATAGTGTGCAGAGCATCCCAAGTAAGAAGAAAATGTCACCACAGTAAATCTTACTATATTTTACTATAAAAAGTTTCTTTATTTGGTATGTCCTAATCTAAATACAGTGATTTCTTGTGATTCTTTATTTGAATATTCCAGTCCCTATTGCTTTTGTTTTTTATTTTTGGCTTTTTATTGCTGGATCATTTTCTTGTTCTTCAGACACACAGAGAGAGGGAGGGAGAACAGAGTATATCCCCTGCAATTTGTTTTCTTATGACATGCCACATGGACTTCACTTACTCTGGAAAATTTTGTCCTGTGATGCCATGACTGAAAGAAAGACTTAAAGTAACAACAATGATAGTATAAGAACTATTTACTGAAGATTGAATAAATGACAGACTCTATCCTAAGTGCTTGATGTGTTTTATTTAAGCCTCATGGAAAACTAGAGATAAAAGTTTCATTGTCTCCATTTTACAGACAAGGAAACTGCAGTTCAGAGAGTTTGCCCACCACCACTTAGGAAGTAGGCAAGCGAGGACTCAAACTCAGTTTCCCCTGGATTAAAAGGCCGTATTCTCAACCTCTAGACTCTGAGAATGCACCTTCCAAACAAAGAAGGCCTCACTTCAGTGTGTGGGTGTCATATTAAGTCTCTACCTTCTAAAACATTTAAATACTAACTAAAACAGAAAACAAGTTTTACAAGTTCTAATCACATTGATTTTTCCACCCACTTCTTCAAGGCTGAATTTTTGCCCTTTAATGAGGTGAGGGCATGGGGTTTTTCCTACATGCTTTTACATCTCTAACGGCGTGGCCATTTGACAAGCACTGCAGGCAAATGCTACAAGCAAGTCCCATTAGCAAATGTTTTGTATTTGTCTATAAGACATCCTATTGTTTGAAGTACCATTGTCTCAAACACATAGTAAAGCATGAGCTGTAATTTTGTATCATGCTCTATTGTAAGACATAATTAAACCTCTGCATATCATGAGCATGTTTCTGAACATGGAATTAACAGACATTTTTTCTTTAGGAGGGGAGCAGCATAGCTGCTTCCTGTTGAAACGGGGGAGGTGGGTGGACACCTGTGTGAATGAGCTTCTGAACAGTGCCTCTTGGTCTTTCAGTTGTAACCCCCCTGCTGTTCCTTATCTGGGGATGTACCTGACAGACCTGGCTTTTATTGAAGAAGGAACACCAAACTTTACTGAGGAAGGCCTCGTCAATTTCTCCAAGATGAGAATGGTGGGTTCGAGTTTCATGTAAGCAGCCTGTCTCGGTGACCTCAGTGGCTTATAGAGAAGAGGCGATGTCGTGGAAGAGTGACCATTTGCTTTTTCATCTTTACCTTTTTAGCCGACACTGGGTCTGATACCTGATGTTGGCTGATTCAGATTTTCGCAGTCCTCTTTCAGCTGGCAGCCTAGACAAAGAGGGTGAGGAATAAAGTGCCAGGGATGACTTTCTGAGACTGAGCAGTGACAGACAGATGCTGAAGGCTTCTTGTTGGACAGCTGGGTTCTGAGCACGTAGAAGCGAGGAGCCCATGCACACTAGCACCCCATGCTTGCCATCTGAAGATGCCCCATGCCAGCTGTTTCCCTGATTGGGAATTCAGTATCTTCTTGCTGTTAGGGTTTCCTGTGGCTCATTGAATGCAAGAAAGCCCTAGGGGTAGGTCATGCTGGAGCAGGGCTCCAGATACCTCACTGGATGGGGTAAGGGACTGACTGCTCTGGGACAGGCTCCCAGAACACTGCTGCAGCCCAGGGCAGTGCTCATGCTTTGCTTCTGTTGTTCCTCCACCAGATATCACACATCATCAGAGAGATACGCCAGTTCCAGCAGACTTCCTATCGAATCGATCATCAGCCAAAGGTAATCTTGTGTGGTCGTCAGGGAACGTAAAGAAGAAAAAAGTGGAAGTTAGTTAACTGGAAACAGCAGTAGAGTAGACCAATACCAAAAGCTAACTCAAAGAAAAGACCAAAAAGACAGACAAACCATTGGTAACTCTGATTAAGAAAAACAAGAAGGAGAGCAAAAAGAATATCAATTCATGATCAAATTCTATTTTATATCCAGTATTTCTTGTGAAGCTGTCCATACCACCACCACCACCCCTGGTTCAAGCTACCAATATCTGGTACTTGGTGTACTGAATGCAAATCCATTCTACAAATTTACAGCCAAATAGGACTCTCTGAAACACACAGTGGGAGTTATTTGCCCCTTGCATAAACTATTTTATTGGCTTATCTTTGCTCTTAGGCTAAGGAAAGAAAAAAATTTTGATATATCCTAGAAATCTTGCATTATGTGATCCCTACTCATCTTTCAAGATTCATCTCATGTCTTTATTCCCTTCTTCTCTCCATCCCAACAATAATGGTAAGATAGAAGATTCCCATTTAGCACACAGTTCATCATCCCTGTTATTTCATGGAACTTACATACTTATTATGAAACTCATAAGGAAGCTTTGATAGGCAAAAAAAAAATGATAAGAACTTTTTGAAAAATAAGAAGAGTAAGGGAGAGTCTTCCCTACCACATACAGACACTAACACTGCAATGAATAGAAGAGGACTATCTTGGCAGAGGAACACAAACTCAGTGGAGTAGGGTAAAGTCCAGATGCAGATTTTGTCTATATGAAAATTTAATATGGGGTAAAGGAGACATTTAAAGAAAGTGACAAAAAGAAACTGACCATTGTGTGAATGAAATAGGGATTTTTGTTCTCCATCTTATACTATTCAAAAAATAAATTCCAGATGAATTCACTACCTTATTATAAAAAGAAACATTACATTATTTTAATGAAATAATGTAGGACAAAATATTCATGAGTTTTGGATTTGAAAGACCTAAAAAACACAGAATGTGAAAGCTATAGGAGATGAGATTGATAAAGTTCGCTGAATCAAAATCTAAAACTTCTATTTGACAAAGGGCAATTGTCTAAAAAGTCAGAGTATAAGCAGTAGACTGGGAGACAATGTTTGTAACATAAAAAACAAAGATACAGAATAAAATTATTCCTATAAATTAAAGTATTCCTGTAAATCTATAAGAAAAATCATAAACAACACAATATTGACAAAGCTATAAACAGGTGATTCACAGAAGAAGAAACAAAAATGTCCAATACATATTTGGAGAATGCTCAACTTTATTAATAAGAAAAATACAAATGACAAAGCATCATTATCAGCTATCAGATAGACAAATGTTTAAAATATTGTTAACAGCAAGCATTAGTTAGGATACAGGATAACAGATACTTTCATGTACTATAGGCACAACAGTTTTGAAGGTTATTTTATATATTTTTTAATTAAAAATTGATATACCAAGTAACTAGAATTCTCATCCATTGCTGGTGAGAGTAACATGGTACAACCTCTTTGGGAAAGTGTGTCCTTTGGAGGTTTCTGAAAATGTTAAGTATGCATATTTAACTTAAATACCTTATGACCCAGGTATTTATCCAAGGGGGAAGTGAAAACATGCTCACAAAAAGTCTCACATAAAATGTTTATAGCATTTCTTAATAGCCAAAAATTGGAAACAGCCCAGGTGTCCATAAGTAGATGAATGGATAAACAAATTGGACCCACTACTCAGTAGTAGAAGATGGCAACCAGTGAGGCACACCACACAGAGATGTATCTCAGCACATTACACAGAGTAAAAGAAACCAGACTCGAGAGTACCTACTGTGTGATTCCACTTACATGAAGTTCTAGAGCAGACAGAGCTAACACATGGCGATAGAAATCGGAGCTTCTGATTTCTGATTGCTTCTCGCAGTAGGTTGATGGGGAAGCTGCCTGAGGGAACTTTCTGGAGTGATGAAATTATTCTCTAGCATGCTACATATGTAGCTTGATTGTTATTGTCTATTCACTAAGTCGTGTCCAACTCTTTGCAACCTCATGGACTATAGCCCTCCCGGCTCCTCCGTCCATGGGATTTCCCAAGGAAAAATACTGGAGTGGGTTGCTATTTCCTTCTCCAGATATATAAGTTACATGGGTATTTACTTTTGTCAAAACTAATCAAAGTATTTAATTTTACTTATATCTGCTATATCTCAGTAAAAATAAAGAGATATTTTTATGGAGCTAACCCCTGTTCTAACCTAATCAAAGTACTAATCTTATTTATGTATGCTATATCTCAGTAAAAATAGAGATATTTTTATGGAGCTAACCCCTGTTCTAACCTGTTCATTTCTGTGTCCTTTCATTTCTGGTGTGGAACCATTCGTGTGTGAGGACTAGGGAGTATGCTAACAAGAACTTCACTGTAACTTTGTGTCATAGTGAAATATTGATGGCAACCCATCAATATGAGATCATTAAATAAACTCTGATATGTCACACTCATAATACAGCACAGCAGTGAGAGCTTTTTGCATGACATGAGCCCTCCACAACCTCTAGTCTGATGAAAGCAGAATAAAATATACCCTTGTGATACCACGTATTAGAGGGAAAATGATTTCTGTAAGTACCTGGTAATGTCTGGAAAGATACTGAAAAATATCTGGGAGAATACAAGCCAACTGATAACAGTGGTGCTTCTTGAGGGCAGTGCCTAGGGTAGGGAGTTAAGAGGAGAACAGAGTTTTTTTTTATATACAGTCAGAATACATCCCTAATGTTTTTTAGTTACATAAAGTATTTCAGTGCTTGGGAGAAAATCTTGAATTGTGTCAGGCTCCATTCAGAAAATGTACATCTGGTGTTGTGAAGGAACTCAAAGCGGGGATATCCCTTTCTTCTCCAGGTCACTCAGTACTTGCTTGACAAAGCCCTCATCATAGACGAAGATACGCTGTATGAGCTGTCACTAAAAATTGAACCTCGGCTCCCTGCTTGACGATCCGACCTTGCCCCGCGTCCGTGGAATTTTCATGGAAAGCAGAGCGGACAGAACTGTGCATGCCATGCCTCCCGCGGTGCTGAGAGGGCAGGGGGATGGAGGCAAAGCCCGTCTCCTCTGTTCCCCAAAGATGACAGAGCCAAACCAGAATTCTGTCTCCAGCCAGGGAAGCCCAGCTGGTTGGGATCAAGGACAGATGCTTCAGACTTGGGTGGGAAGCTGAAGAGAGTGGCGTTTGGTAAAGCTGAGGGCACATTTGCATGAGGGAGTACAAACTGGGAGGTGCTGGTAGCCATTTGAATGGAGCAGGTAACAAGGGGAGTTTCAAATCCGCCCCGTGTTCTGTTAAGAACTCAGGGACAAAGGTCCGTGGAAAAGGCTTGTGATGTTTCACTGGCACTTAACTGGCCTGGGGCACCTCCCAGTTTTCTCCTAGGATTTAACTGCTTCTCTTACATTTCCTTTGTTACAGGCTTCCGAAGAGCCGAGGCTGTCTCTGTAGGGATGGGCCGACACATAAGCAATCTCAGTCCTCAGCATGTGCATGGTCCTCAGTGCATCGTAAATATTTATATTGGAGGAATGGCATGTTCTGAAACTGCTCTTTCAGTCTTTAGGCAACAGGACAGGAAAGACGTGTTGAAAGTCAAATGGATTTGTATGTAACATTTCCATAATTTCAAACTCAATCGCTGTGCCCCCACAGAGTCCAGCCACGTGGGGGACTTCTTCCTGAGGCTGTGCAGTTCAGGAAGCCGATGCCATTGGAGAGGCGGGTGCAGGCTTTGCAAAAAGATACCCATGCACCTCACGAACAAGACTGTGGAATAAAACAGAAGGCCACTGAGGGGAAGAGTGGGTTTCAGTGCTAAGTGAAAAGACATACTAAAAATCATCTCTGCGCCTTTCTGTGCTTGTTTTCATTCCCCCCACCCCCTTGGTTATGTGGGAATCTGTTCTGATTTACACAAACCTCGTTTAGGCTCACTATGAACATTACTTGTATTTTTTTTAAGTTGTCTAGTGCAGCGGGCCCCAACCTTTTTGGCACCAGGGACCGGTTTCATGGAAGACAATTTTTCCACAGACTGGGGCGGGGGGAGGAGAGTTGGTTTCAGAATGATTACGTGCATTACATTTATCATGCACTCTATTTCTATTGTCATTACATCAGCCCCACCAAAGATCATCAGGCATTAGACCTCGGAGGCTGGGGACCCCTGGTTTAGTGGGATTTTCTTTTTAAAACCCACCCTTCCATGTGCTATTAGTAGACAGTTCTTCTCCAATCATCTTTGTTTTTAAATTTTGAGACATTTCTGAGTGAAAATATTGTTAAGTGTATGGGAAATGGGCCCAAGCACTCATGAGCTCTTGTGTCAGAAAACCAAATGCAGGGGTTTGTCCTCCTACCCTAGGCTGGGAAAGCGACTGTGATTTCCCCAGGATTGTTGGTTGTTAAAGAAATAGGGCTAGCTCATGTTCTCATGTTTACCTCCCTCTTCTCTTCTCAGGGAGACCTCTGCTTTCAAAGAAGAGAAAAGATATAGTTATTGTTACCTGAGCCTATTGCATCTGGCATTATTTCTTAGAGGCATGAAGCATATTAATGCTGACATTGAAAAAAAATTGATCTGTTTGGCTGCTTTCTCTCTTTGCACTTTAATTATGTTGTTAGAGCTGACAGCTGACTAATAAATTCAACTTGCTGGCTCATAAGACCCAGTGGAATTGATAATGTCCCACAGAGGTGAGAATGTACATTTTTCCTGCATGGTAAGGGCCATCTCTGTACATAACTATATAGTGAAATATCAAGTAAGTAAAAGAAAATATTTATAATATTTGAAGACCATTCCCAAAATATTTTCAATAGCTCATATTAGCTAATGGGATAGCACTAACTCAAGGAGGGTGACTTATGGATGCTTAACTTTTCTTTCTTTTTTTTTTTTAAAGTTGCTTGTTTTTTCTCTTTAATTTCAAATAAAAAGTTGATGCATCTTGGTGCATGATAAGAAGCATGAGTTCTTTGGATCCTAACAATGCATAACTTATCATTTATTTCTCAGTGTTCAGAAACAAAGTTTGAACTAATATATGTCAGTTGCACCAAGCACCTCAAAGTCTTGCAAAAGAATAAGATAGTAAAGGTTAACTTTCTTGGTGCAAAGACACAGTTTTGAAAGTGAACTAAAACCAGGACAGGTCGGTGAAAAGACCACACAGATAGCAGTTTCAGGCAGAACAATACGTGGAAATGTTGATATATCAGACTCTGGCCTTAGAGTCTCCAGAGTCTTCCAGAAGGGAGGGTGTGGTTCTGTGGGCACTGTCCCTGGAAGTTTGGACCCTTAATTCTCTGACCCAGTGGTTCCCACTGCAGCCGTTCTTATTAGAAACTAGAGGAATTTCCAAATGCTCCTTCCCTTTTGGCATACAGGTTTTCCTGCAGAATGTTGGAAGAGCGCCCCCTGGCGGTAAACTATGGGCACTGTCCGTCGTCTCTGCTGACCTTTAGTAGTTTTTTTTTTGCTAGTTACACCTCTCCTGCTTCCTAGAGTCTGAAGCCTTTCCACCTCCAAGGGAGTTGCTTTTGATGACCTGCACCACATTCTGGGCCAGCTGGGAGAGGAAAGCGCATTTTTAAAAAGCTCAATTTGGTCACATTTAAAAGCCCCAAGAGCAATTTGTGGTTTCCTTTTGATTCTTTAAAGCACCCATCCTCTTCTGCCTTGCAAGCTCTGTGTGACAGTTGGAATGAGCGCTCCTGGCTGGGTCTTCTTGTATTCTATTACACGAGACCCATTTCTATGAGTAGATGGGAAGTCAGCCTCTAACAGCCAAATAGGAAACACTTGTATTCTTGCAAAATTAACCTAGAAAATCAGAAGTAAAATCCAATTTCATGCTTTCAGATGAATACTCACATTTTTTACAGTCAATGAAATTATCTTGGGGATTTTAGGGGATGCCTTTGGTGATTAACTCAGACATACAGTTTTGCTTCAAGGACGAGTCTCTTATTTAAGGGACTTAATAAGAGACTGATTCAGGCATGAAGTAGAATGTTGTCAATTTTCCTTAGTGTTTCTCTGAAGGAATTTAAAGAGGGAAGTTCAAACCTACTGTTGCAGTATTTTCAACTGATTCTCACACCAAGTCCCTATTACTGTTTGTTAAGTTTCAGTACAGATGTTGAGTAACTTGGCAGAGAAAAATCCATGACGTTCCAGTTTGGAGTGTATGTGATAATGGACCCACACCTCTTTTTTTCTCACAGTGTTGTAACAGACAGGACCTTGGGTCAGCAATGATTGGACTGTTTTCAAATTCTTAACTAAAAAGAGTAATGCAATAGGGGGGTTGTTCCCAATAGAATTAAGTTTTATTTTAAAATAAAGGATTTCATTTAGCTTTTCTTTTCAAAGGTTGATCTTATTCCCCCTGGAAGCAGGCGGGGTGGTGGTGGTGGTGCAGAAACAAACTTTCCCTTCATTTTAAACCATAAGATTTTTTTAAAACCAGCCTGTGAAGTTTTTTTTTTCTGCTATTGAAATGGTATAAAAGATAATATTTATGGCTAAACAATAGAGCTATGCTAATGTCCACAGCCAGAAGGAATAAGTGAATAAGGTTCATTTTCACTTCAGAAAGACAACAGATTGTAGCTTTAAATAATGACTTGATTACTGACACCACTATGTGAATCCTGGTAATGAGACTTGAATCAATGAAATCTAATCAAAGTGTCTTGTCTTGGTATCTGTTAGTGACTTAAAATTAAGGCAAGGAGGAACTAAAGTAGGAAACAACCATCTTGTTGTAGGTATAAATACATGAAAGATCAGAAGATTATTCATCTTGGCTACCATATACCACATGATGTTAACATCAGGGTTGATTTGATTGTACTTGATGGCATTTGCTCAAGAAAAGTAATAGTTCTACTAAATGATGTTGAACCACTGTCTTGTTACACCACCATTAATTTTTCTCTGGAAAGGCAGTTGTGAAAGAGCACTGGGCTAGGCATCGTAGCCCTAGACTCAGATCTACCCAGCTAAAGCTGGGAAACCTTAGGCCAGTGCTGAAACCTCTCTGATCCTCAGTTTCCTCATCTGTGAAATGGGGTTAGCAGTGATGCCTGTGCTGCCTACCTCACAGGACTGTCATGAGGACAGAGTGGATCCGACTGTAAGGTGCTGTCCAAATGTGAGGTAATTTGATTACCATCCTCATCTCTCTTGTGCAGAGGATTTAAGTGTATTTGTTTGTCATTTGTGTGTGTGATGGACAAACCCATGCATTACTTGGAGAACTGTATTGTTTGTGTCCAGTTACTCTGCACATCCGCTGACATCTGTGACTCCGACAGAGGGGTTTGTGCTGTGGCCTAACACTTGCCAGCTGAGGTGTGGGTTATGCCTGTACACAAATTAAACTTTGCCTTTCTCAAATTCTCCAAAATCTCCTTAGTCTCTTCATTTGATTGTTTCAGCATTTTTCTGTATTGTCTTCTTCATAGCTGTGGGCTCCTTCAGATATTCTTTTACTTCTAAAGTTCAGGGAGGAAAAGGTTTAGAAGAAACCATGTTGCAGGTACTAAAATATCAGAAAATTTGAAGGACCTCGGGCTTCCTAGGTGGCACTAATGGTGAAGAATCCGCCTACCCATGCAGGAGACTCAAGAGACACAGGTTCGATCCCTGCTTCGGGAATATCCCCTGGAGGAGGAAATGGGAACTTACTCCAGGATTCTTGCTTGAAAAATTCCATGGACAGAGGAGCTTGGGCTAAAGCTTGGACAGTGGGCCAAAGTCCATGAGATCTCAAAGAGTCAGACACAACTGAGTATGCATGCAAAGATGACATTAAAGGTCTTCTAGCCCCTGTCTTTCCAGGGTTTACAGCTTTCCCATGCCATCACCAGCCCAGGTTTGATTACCTCCAGGCACGCAGAACTCATTACTCTCCAATCATCTCTGTTCACCCAATGGCAGCTCATGAACAGGCTGTGGAGAGAAGAGCTACTGAGGTTAGAGGTGGAAGTCTGAGGCTGTGTTCCTCATCTAAAATGAAAGCCTCATATCTGCCCCTAGAATTACTGCAGTGGCTCCATGGAATGATATATATGAAAATACTTTGCTTTTGTCCAGTAGATGAAGCTAATGTTTAGAGCTGAAGGAAACATGATGCTGTTGAGTCCAAGAGAAAACTAAGAAAAGAGAGAATGTGGGTCCCTTCTGTCTTACTGGCTTCCTTTTCCACTTCTGAAATGAGCAATCAGCCTGGTAGGGATTTGAGAACCCAGGTTCCTTTCATTTTGTTACTTGGCCGTTCCTCATGGTGTTGACCTTGCCTGCTGGTCAACTCTGGGTCCTGTTATTAATACATCCAGGCTCTAGCCAGATTCAGGAACAGAAAAGAGAATAAGCCCACAACAAGAGATTTCCTTTATAGCAAGTGATAGGGCACTTAACATGCTTCACTTCTGTTCCCATCCCTGTGACATGAGCTAGTGATGTGAACACCTGGCCACTAGATATGGAAAGAGCCCCTGAACTTTGAAGGGAATTGGTGAAGATGAGAAGGGAGTATGTGGCCTATGACAGAGATCATAATTTGAAGAATTTTCAGAAATCTGGGATTTCTGTTGAGTCATCTGTGGAGGTGGTCACTTCATCACCCCACCTTTATCATAAGTATAAGGATAACTAAGCCCTCAAAAGAGTGCCACACATTTTTTCTCAAAAATAGCCCAACTTCTCTTCTGACCTTACTAACGTAAAATTAACACTGTAAAAGATGAGGAGTTGAGGTAAGGCATAGGGTGGGTACATGCATGCATGCTAAGCTGCTTCAGTTGTGTCCGACTCTTTGTGACCCCATGGACTGCAGCCCATCAGGCTCCTCTGTCCGTGGGATTCTCCAGGCAAGAATACTGGAGTGGCTTGCCACACCCTCCTCCAGGGGATCTTCCCAACCCAGGGACTGAACCCATGTCTCCTGTGTCTCCCATATTGCAGGTGGTTTCTGTACTGCTGAGCCATCTTGGAAGTCCATGGGGTGGGGAGGTGGAGGCTAAATGTCTACTAATAAGGAACTGGGAAAAAAAAAAGCAGTTTCTCATTGTAACCACAATCTTTTAAATTCTATATCTCCATGCTCTTCAAAAGCCTCACCATTCTCTGCGTCTGGGATCTGGGCTATTTCAGGCTCATTGGATTTATTTCACCTGGTGCCTGAATTGCCATGAAACAGTTTGGTCAGCCCCACAGACCTCTAATTTGCTGCCTGTTCTGCCAGGGGAGCAGGAGGGACTATGGTCTGTTAGGACAAAATGTGCAAACTGGGAGCTCTAACTCTTTACAGGATCATACAATTAGTTTGGTGGGTCCCAATCTGAAAATGTTCAATGAGATAACGTAGGAGAACCTAGAAAATATCTGAGTATATCATATCACATGCAAAAAGGGTAAGTATCACTTGTACTCTAGGTTATAATGATAGCATATATGTTAACTGAGACCAGTACACAGTAAAGTGCTTGAATCTTAAGTGTACAGTAGCTTGAGGAATTTTTACACGTGTGTACACTCATACTGCTAAGTCGCTTCAGTCGTGTCCAACTCTGTGCAACCCCAGAGATGGCAGCCCAGCAGGCTCCCCGTCCCTGGGATTCCCCAGGCCAAGAATACAGGAGTGGATTGCCATTTCCTTCTCCAATGCATGAAAGTGAAAAGTGAAAGTGAAGTTGCTCAGTCGTTCCCGACTCTTAGTGACTGCAGCCTACCCGGCTCCTCCGCCCATGGGATTCTCCAGGCAAGAGTACTGGAGTGGGGGCCATTGCCTTCTCTGGTACACTCATTCAACCACCCCTAAATCAAGAACCCTTCCAGCCCCAGAAGGCCCTCTGAGGCACTCTCTCAGTCAGTACCCCCATGCAAAGGTAAAATATTTGTTTTTGCTTTTTGGGTAATATTTAAAAGAGGTGGAGGCTCTGAAAGAGAACCACTCTAGGTGGGAGGTTATTCTTGGGCTCCATGCCCTGCTCCATCATCCCCTCCTCATATGGCTTGGGTCCTGAGAAGGAAGGGAAAGGAATCAGCTGGTGATGTGCACCTGGACATTGAAGCTGGGTACGTGACCATCACCAGAGGCCTGGGCAGCTCCCTCTGAAATGCAGGCTGTGCTCCAAAGTCCTGGTGGGTCAATGCTATTTACAGTCAACCTTTCCGGTTTGCAGTGGATGTTCCAAGGAGGGCTATTTTTAAGCAGGTTGATGGCCTGCAGGACCTTCTGGTAGTAAATTAAGTTGTAGTGGATACAAAGTGTATGGTCTAGCAATCTACTTCAGACGACCTGATCTAGAAGAGAAGGATGATTGACTCTGTATCCAGCCTCCAGATAACTAGTTGGAAGGAGATGCCCTGGTTTCTGGTTCAGAATGTGATTAGAAACTGAGGGAGCTTTAGATGTCTTTCTCAGCTTGGAGGGGAAAGTGGAGGGTCCAGGAGAGAAGGGACCATTCTCCACAGCTAACCAGGGACCCAGGGATGGGCTCCTGAGGGAAGATAGGAACAAATTCCCAAATGTTTTCCCGCGGTCCTCCCACTCCCAACGCAGGAGTCTGGGCAGCCAGTTAGCGGGCTGCGGGCCCAGGAAGCCGTCGCAGAGCCCTGGGAGAGACAGCTTACAGGACTGGACTTGGAGCAGGGAAACATTTCAGAGAAAAGATAGGAGCTAGAAAGAAGACAGAGACCACCCCCTGCCACCGGCGGAAGAATCAGAGGCCGGTGCTACAAAGGCAAGGCTGGGGAGCCAGTGTGTCTTTAGACCTGATCGGGATTGGCCGAGGCGGGCCCCGCCCCGCCCTCCCGGCCCGGCCCCGCCCC
>SJYQ01001531.1:563152-697825 GCA_006410935.1 Redunca redunca | reverse complement strand
CTTTGGCATAGTCAATAAAGCAGAAATAGATGTTTTTCTGGAACTCTTTTGCTTTTTCCATGATCCAGTGGATGTTGGCAATTTGACCTCTGGTTCCTCTGCCTTTTCTAAATCCAGCTTGAACATCTGGAAGTTCACGATTTACATATTGCTGAAGCCTGGCTTGGAGAATTTTGAGCATTACTTTACTAGCATGTGAGATGAGTGCAATTGTGCGGTAGTTTGAACATTCTTTGGCATTGCCTTTCTTTGGGATTGGAATGAAAATGGATCTTTTCCAGTCCTGTGGCCACTGCTGCGTTTTCCAAATTTGCTGGCATATTGAGTGCAGCACTTTCACAGCATCATCTTTCAGGATTTGAAATAGCTCAACTGGAATTCCATTACCTCCAGTAGCTTTGTTTGTAGTGATGCTTTCTAAGGCCCACTTGACTTCACATTCCAGAATGTCTGACTCTAGGTGAGTGATCACACCATTGTGATTATCTTTGTCATGAAAATCTTTTTTGTGTAGTTCTTCTGTGTATTCTTGCCATCTCTTCTTAATATCTTCTGCTTCTGTTAGGTCCATAGCATTTCTGTCCTTTATCGAGCCTATCTTTGCATGAAATGTTCCCTTGGTATCTCTAATTGTCTTGAAGAGATCTCTAGTCTTTCCCATTCTGTTGTTTCCCTCTATTTCTCTGCATTGATTTCTGAGGAAGGCTTTCTTATCTCTTCTTGCTATTCTTTGGAACTCTGCATTCAGATGCTTATATCTTTCCTTTCTCCTTGGCTTTTCACTTCTCTTCTATTCACAGCTATTTGTAAGGAGTCCCCAGACAGCCATTTTGCGTTTTTGCATTTCTTTTCCATGGGGATGGTCTTGATCCCTGTCTCCTGTACAATGTTACGAACCTCTGTCCATAATTCATCAGGCACTCTATCTATCAGATCTAGGCCCTTAAATCTATTTCTCACTTCCACTGTATAATCATAAGGGATTTGATTTAGGCCATACCTCAATGGTCTAGTGGTTTTCCCTACTTTCTTCAATTTAAGTCTGAATTTGGCAATAAGCAGTTCATGATCTAGCCACAGTTAGCTCCTGGTCTTGTCTTTGTTGACTGTATAGAGCTTCTCCAACTTTGACTGCAAAGAATATAATCAGTACTTGGAGGCAGTATGTATCCAAGTACCTAAATGTAGTACTTGGATGCAACCTTAAAAATGACAGAATGACCTCTTTTCATTTCCAAGGCAAACCACTCAATATCACGGTAATCCAAGCCTATGCCCCCACCAGTAATGCTGAAGAAGCTGAAGTTGAACAGTTCTATGAAGACCTACACGACCTTCTAGAACTAACACCTGAACAGATGTCCTTTACATCATAGGGGACTGGAATGCAAAAGTAGAGAGTCAGGAAATACCTGAAGTAGCCAGCAAATTTGGCCGTGGAGTAAAGAACGAAGCAGGGCAAAGGCTAACAGAATTTGGCCAAAAGAACACACTAGTCATAGCAAACACCCTCTAAAACAACACAAGAGAAGACTCTACACATGGACATCACCAGATGGTCAACATGAAACCAGACTGATTATATTCTTTGCAGCCAAAGATGGAGAAGCTCTATACAGTCAGCAAAAATAAGACTGGGAGATGATTGTGGCTCAGTTCATGAATTCCTTATTGTCAAATTCAGAGTGATACTGAAGAAAGTAGGGAAAACCACTAGACCATTCAAGTATGACCTAAATCAAATACCTTATGATTATAAAGTGGAAGTGACAAATAATTCAAGGGATTAGATCTGATAGACAGAGTGCCTGAAGAACTATGGATGGAGGTTCATGATATTGTACAAGAGGTAGTGATCAAGACCATCCCCAGGAAAAAGAAATGCAAAAAGGCAAAATGGTTGTCTGAGTGGCCTTACAAATAGCTGTGAAAAGAAGAGATGTGAAAGGCAAAGGAGAAAAGGAATGATATACCCACTTGAATGCAGAGTTCCAAAGAATAGCAAGGAGAGATAAGAAAGCCTTCCTCAGTGATCACTGTAAAGAAACAGAGGAAAACAATAGAATAGGAAAGACTAGAGATCTCTTCAAGAAAATTAGAGATACCAAGGGAACATTTCATGCAAAGATGAACACAATAAAGGACAGAAATTGTATGGACCTAACAGAAGCAGACGATATTAAGGAGAGTACTAGACAAAAAAGATCTTCATGACCCAAATATTCATGATGGTGTGATCACTCACCTAGAACCAGACATCCTGGAATGTGAAATCAAATGGGCCTTAGGAAGCATCACCACAAACAAAGCTAGTGGAGGTGATGGAATTCCAGTTAAGCTATTTCAAATCTTAAAGATGATGCTGTGAAAGTGCTGCACTCAATATGTGAGCAAATTTGAAAAACTCAGCAGTGGCCACAGGACTGGAAAAGGTCAGTTTTCATTCCAATCCCAAAGAAAGGTAATGCCAAAGAATGCTCAAACTACCACACAATTGCACTCATCTCACATGCTAGCAGGAAAAGGCAATGGCACCCCACTCCAGTACTCTTGCCTGGAAAATCCCATGGACGGGAGGAGGCTGGTGGGCTGCAGTCCATGGGGTCACGAAGAGTCGCACATGACTGAGAAACTTCTCTTTCACTTTTCACTTTCATGCATTGGAGAAGGAAATGGCAACCCACTCCAGTATTTTTGCCTGGAGAATCTCAAGGACAAGGGAGCCTGGTGGGCTGCTGTCTATGGGGTCACACAGAGTCAGACATGACTGAAGTGACTTAGCAGCAGCAGCAGCACATGCTAGCAAAATAATGCTCAAAATTCTCCAAGCCAGGCTTCAACAGTATGTGAACTGTGTACTTCCAGATGTTCAAGCTGAATTTAGAAAAGGCAGAGGAATCAGAGAGCAAATCGCCAACATCCGCTGGATCATTGAAAAAATGAGAGAGTTCCAGAAAAACATCTACATCTGCTTTATTGACTATGCCAAAGCCTTTGTGTGGATCACAGCAGACTGTGGAGAATTCTTCAAGGATGGGAATTACCTGCCTCCTGAGAAATCTGTATGTAGGTCAAGAAGCAACTGTTAGAACTGGACATGGAACTACAGAGTGGTTCCAAATTGGGAAAGGAGTACGTCAAGGCTGTTTATTGTCACCCTGCTTATTTAACTTATATGCAGAGTACATCATTAGAAATGTTGGGCTGGATGAAGCACAAGCTGGGATCAAGATCGCTGGGAGAAATATCAAAAACCTCTGATATGCAAATGACACCACCCTTATGGCAGAATGTGAAGAACTAGTTTCTTGATGAAAGTGAAAGTGGAGAGTGAAAAATTTGGCTTAAAGCTCAACATTCAGAAAACTGAGATCATGGCATTTGGTCCTATCAGTTCATGGCAAATAGATGGGGAAACAGTAGAAACAGTGACAGAGTTTACTGTTTTGGGCTCCAAAATCACTGCAGATGGTGATTGCAGCCATGAAATTAAAAGACACTTACTCCTTGGAAGGAAAGTTATGCCCAACATAGATGACAGCATATTAAAGAACAGAGACATTACTTTGCCAACAAAGGTCCATCTAGTCAAAGCTATGGTTTTTCTAGTAGTCATGTATAGGTGTGAGAGTTGGAGTATACAGAAAGCTGAGCACCAAAGAATTGATGCTTTTGAACTGTGGTGTTGGAGAAGACTCTTGGGAGTCCCTTGGACTGCAAGGAGATCCAACCAGTCCATCCTATAGGAGATCAGTCCTGAAGATTCATTGGAAGGACTGATGTTGAAGGTGAAACTCCAATACTTTGGCCATCTGATGCGAAGAACTGATTCCTTTTCAAAGCTCCTGATGCTGGGAAAGATTGAAGGTGGGAGGAGAAGGGGATGACGGAGGATGAGATGGTTGGAGGCATCACCAACTCAATGGACATGAGTTTGAGAAAACTCCGGGGGTTGGTGATGGACAGGGAAGCCTGGCATGCTGCAGTTCATGGGGTTGGAAAGAGTCGAACACAACTGTGTGACTGAACTTAACTGAACTGAAGGGTTTAGGAGCTAAGAAACAGCTGTGAGTCACAGCTCAGGGACATGGTTCCACTGAAAGACTGCTATTTAATTATGAGATTATAGAATGCTTTCCCTCCCCCATACCTTAGCACCACATGAACAGGCTTCCAGGCTAGTCACAGTGGATTATAGTTAAAGAGAACTTAAAAATACAGACTGTATTTAAAGGGTTACAAAAACAAGAACTCTAGAGAAGTTTAAAGCTTCTGAAATCTCCAGCTCATACATTTCCAGAGCTCAGAATCGTAATTTTCTAAGGCTACTGAAATAAATTACCACAAACTGAATGGTGTAAACAACAGAAGTGCATTGTCTCAGAGTTCTGGAGCCTAGAAGTCAAAAATCAAGCTGTGGAGAGGGTTGGTTTCTTTCGAGGGTGTGAAGGGCATCTGTTCCACGCCTCTCTTCTGTCTTCTGGAGGTCTAAGCTGCTCCTTGGCTTGTGCATAGTTTCCTGGTGTCTTCACATAGGACTCCTTGTATATGTCTGTACTTTCGCATGGCGCTCTCTTTATAAGGACATCAGACATTAGACTAGAGGTCCACTCTATCTTGGTATTACCTAATTATAACTAGTTACATCTGCCATGACTCTATTTAAGAGGTCACATTTCTAGGTATCAGAAATTACTAGGAGTTAGGACTAAAGGGGGGCTTCTCCGGTGGTGCTAGTGGTAAAGAACCCGCCTGGCAGTGCAGGAGACCTAAGAGCCGTGGGTTTGATCCCTCGGTTAGGAAGATCCCTGGAGGAGGGCACAGCAACCCACTCCAGTATTCTTGTCTGGAAAGCCTCATAGAGGAGCCTGGAGGGCTACAGTCCATAAGGTCGCAAAGAGTTGGCGATGACTGAAGCATCTGAGCACACAGTTCAACCCATAATACAGACTAATAAAGGGAAAAAACATAAATGGATAATATTGAAAGAGAGGGCATCACTGCTTATTCCACTGACAGTAGAAAAGGTAAAAGAGGAATACCACAAACAACTCTATAATTACAAATTTGGTATCTTTGATGAAATAGACCAATTCTTGGCAATATACAAATTATTAAAACTCACACAAGGGGAAATAGATAATATAAACTGGCCTATATTTTAAGATATCAAATCAATAATTAATAACCTTCCAAAAAAGAAAAGACATGCCTAGATGCTTTTACAGGTGATTTCTGCCAGACATTAAAAAAATAAACAACACTAGTTGTGTATAATCTTTTCCAGAAAACAGAAGCTGAGGGAACACATCCTGACTCACTCTATGAAGTTAGCAATTGTCGAATACCAAAACTAGACCAAGACATAAGAAAGGAAAATTGCAAACTAATATCTTTCATGAACACACATGAAAAAATTCCTCAAAAATGTATTAGCAAATAAAATCCAACAGTCTTTAATAAGAATTATACATCACAATCAAGTAAGATTTATTTCAGTTATGGAAGGTTTGTTCAACATTTGAAAATTAATTAAATCTATCCATCAATGGGTTAGAGAAAAAATATCATATGATCATGTCAGCTGAGTAAAGGCAATTGGCAAAATCTGGTTTTTCTAGTAGTCATATATGGATGTGAGAGTTGGACTATAAAGAAAGCTGAGCGCCAAAGAATTGATGCTTTTGAACTGTGGTGCTGGAGAAGACTCTTGAGAGTCCTTTGGACTGCAAGGAGATCCAATCAGTCCATCCTAAAGGAAATCAGTCCTGAATATAGCTGATGCTGAAGCTGAAACTCCAATACTTTGGCCATCTAATGCGAAGAACTGACTCACTGGAAAAGACCCTGATGCTGGGAAAGATTGAAGGTGGGAGGTGAAGGGGATGACAGAGGATGAGATGGGTGGATGACGTCACTGGCTCTATGGACATGAGTTTGAGCAAACTCCGGGAGTTGGTGATGGACAGGGAAGCCTGGCTTGCTGCAGTCCATGGGGTCGCAAAGAGTTGGACACGACTGAGTGATTGAACTGACTGAACACCTTTCATAATAAAAAGTCTCAGCAATCTAAGAGTAGTGGAGAAATTTCTCTGCTTGACGAAGAACATCTACAAAAAAACCTAGAACTAATACCATACTTGGAATTCCCTGGTGGCTCAGGTGGTAAAGAATCCCTCTGCAAAGCAGCAGAACTGGGTTCGATTTTGGGGTCCGGAAGATCCCCCTGGAGAAGGGATCTTCCCATGCCAGTATTTCTTGCCTGGAGATTTCCATGGACAGAGGAGGCTGGTGGGCTGTAGTCCATGGGGTCGCAAAGAGTCAGACACAACCGAGCAACTAACACACACAAAACCATACTTAATGGTAAGAAACTGGATGCTTTTCCACTAAGATGAGGAAAAAGGCAAAGATGTCCTCTCTTACCATCACGCTTGTCTAAAACTGCATGCAGGTCCTGGCTAGTGAATTTCGACAAAAATTAAACCAATGGTGTACAGGTTAAGTAAAAAGAAATAACACTATTAAAACTAATAGGACTATAATGTAGTAACACAGACAAGAGATAATGGTGACCTGAATTGACATGATGGTGGAGACAGAGAGATGATGGATTTAAGAAGTAGGAAGTAGAAGCCACAGAGCTTGGAGATGGATTAAATGTGTATAATGAAGGAGAGGGAAACATCAAAGACGAGTTTCAGCATTTGCTGTGTGCAGCAAGCTTGGTGGTGGGCCATTTATAGAACTGAAAGAGGACGATGGAAGAGTAAGTTTGGAAGGAAAACTCATGAGTTAGGTTTTGCTTAAATAGAGATTGAGGTACCTACCACCGAGATCTCTAAAAAGTGAAGAAATGCACATTTTTCGCATGTGTTCTTGGAGCTCAGAGGAAAGTACTGGGCCAGAAATTAGGGTCTGTGAATCACCTATATATAGGTGGTAATATAAATTATAGCTATAGGGAATTTCCTAGGAAGAGTGAGAAGAGAGTCAAAGACTGAGCTATGATATTGAATGGTCGGAAGGGGAGAATGAGCGGCGAAAGAAACAAAGAAGTGCCTAGAGAAGGCGGGGGGAGGGGTGNNNGGGTTGGGGGTGGGGGTGGGGGAACCAAGAGTCCTGTGAGTTTCAGGAAGGAAGCGTTGGTCAAGGGTGTTGACTACTATTGAGACACTACAATGAACACTGGAAAAAGCCCACATTTAGCAACCTGGAGGTCACTAGTGATTTTATAGGGAGCCGTTTTAATAGAGTGATGGGGGCACATACCAGACTGGAGTGAGTTTAAGACTGAGCAAGAGGTATGAAAATTGTAATAACAAATATATAAATTAAGACGCTTGACTGAAGTGAGAGATAAGATGATATTTTGCCAGAAGTCATTAGGTAGAGGATGTGGGTTTGAGTGAAGAATTCCTATTATTAGTTTGGACATCACACATGACTGTACTTTAAAACTGGGGGGATACATTCCGCTGGTTGGAAATATAGAAGAGGATAATGGATGGTATTAAGCTGGTGAGTAGGTAACGGGGGTAGACGCCAAAGCAGAGGTAAAGAGATTAGTTTCCTCTATGATAGAGAAATGCAAACCAGGACGAAGGCCCCACAGAAGTATGCATTTTTTATTTTAGAAAGAAGAAAGAGTTTCTACTTGGAAAGAAGTTTCCACTTCTGTTTTCTCTGCAAAGTACCGATTTTGTCTCATTTATCTTGATTGGTACAGAAAAAGAAGAAAACAATTAGCATATTTATAAGTTCTATTTTTTAGGCACATAGCTTCTTAGTTTTGTGGGTTATCGATTTTGTTTTTGGTGTGTTATTGTATACTGCAGTTATATTATCTCTCTAGGGTTCTGACAGTTTCTGAAATCTTTCTAAAAGGATACAAATGTTCTCCATAGTGGCTGTACTTGTTTGCATTCCCACCAACAAAGTAAAAGGGTTCCCTTTTCTCCACACCCTCTCCAGCATTTATTGCTTGCAGACTTTTGGATCGCAGCCATTCTGCCTGGTGTGAAGTGTTACCTCATTGCGGTTTTGATTTGCATTTCTCTAATAATGAGTGATGTTGAGCATCTTTTCATGTGTTTGTTAGCCATCTGTATGTCTTCTTTGGAGAACACAATGGAGTATTACTCAGCCATTAAAAAGAATACATTTGAATCAGTTCTAAGGAGATGGATGGAACTGGAGCCGATTATACAGAGTGAAGTAAGCCAGAAAGAAAAACACCAATACAGTATACTAACGCATATATATGGAATTTAGAAAGATGGTGATGATGACCCTGTATGCGAGACAACAAAAGAGACTCAGATCTATAGAGTGAACTTTTGGACTCTGGGGGAGAGGGAGAGGGTGGGATGAGATGGGAGAATGGCATTGAAACATGTATACTATCATGAATCGCCAGTCTATGTCTGATGCAGGATGCAGGATGCTTGGGGCTGGTGCATGGGGAGGACCCAGAGAGATGTTATGGGGTGGGAGGTGGGAGGGGATCCATGTTTGGGAACGCATGTACACTCGTGGTGAATTCATGTCAATGTTTGGCAAAACCAATACAGTATTGTAAAGTAAACTAAGGTTAAAATAAAAATTAAAAAAAAAATAAAAGGATACAAATGATAGAAATTACAACTAAAGGTAATTTTTCTCTTTATTTGATATTTTTAAATGGCTGCATCATATTCCATCTCATATATGACTTATAATCATTTGAACATTTAGTTACTTTAATACTGCACTAAATATTCTTATACATGTGTCTTTGTGTCTCATCATTTCTTAAACATGGATTACTGGTTTTGTTGTTCAGTCACTAAGTCATGTCTCACTCTTTGTGACCCCATGGACTTCAGGATGCCAGGCTCCTCTCCTCCACTATCTCCCTGAGTTTTCTCAGATTCATTCCACTGAGTCAGTGATGCTGTCTAACCATCTCATCCTCTGTTGTCCTCTTCCCCTTTTGTCTTCAATCTTTCCCAGCATCAGGGTCTTTTCCAATGAGCTGGCTCTTCACATCAGGTGGCGAAAGTATTGGATCTTCACTTTCAGCAGTCTTTCCAATGAATATTCAGGGTTGATTTCCTTTAGGATTGGCTGGTTTAAAGAGTCTAAACTGGATTAAAGAGTATAAACATTTTAAAATCTGCTAATGTATATTGGGAGATTTGCCCTCCAGAAAGACATTCTATTCGTTTAGTGTAACCGAGAGGGCAAAATATAATAGAATGATAAATACTCTAATTTAAAATCAGATCACTGTTCATAATACATAGATTTTATACTTTAACCTAACACTTTCTAATTTGGAACCATAGGTGGCACTAACAGATCAGGGAATGGAACCACTTTCAGAATCCCAGGTTGGAAAGGATTTTGTATGGACATAGCCACCCACAAGCTATAAACAATTCTAGAAAAATAATCCTTCCTGTTCTTAACTTACCTATAAATCGACTTGATTGGACATTCTAACTTATACTTTTAGTATTAACTGTCATATTTGAGACTGTGTAACAATGCAAGCCTCTTTGCATTTATCTTGTCTAGTCTGTGGACTACACCTCAGCATGCCATTTGCAAACTGTTCCTAAAAAGACCAATTGTCTCTGCAGAAGCTTTCATTCTTCTGTTTCCATAGCTTTTGTTTTCTCCAAGAAGAAAACATATAGTGAAGTGAAAAAAAGTCAAAGTATTAGTTGCTCTGTCATGTCTCTTAGTAAACCCATGAACTTCAGCCCACCAGGGTCCTCTGTCCATTAAGTTCTCCAGGCAAGAACACTGGAGTGGGTTGCCATTTGCTTCTCCAGGGGACCATCCCAACACAGGGATTGAATGCAGGTCTTCTGCATTGCAGGTGGATTCTTTACCATTTGAGCCACCAAGGAAGTTATAAACTGGGAAAAGAAATAGGCACCCAAGTCCAGGAAGCAAGGAAAAATGACTCCCTAAGGTTATCAAGAGCTCTGAGCTTCAATCTCAAAGGACTGGATGATCTTTGGAAACAGTTGCCTCCTAACCATGGTGTCGTCATTAAATATACAAAGCATAGGTAATCCTATTCATTACAATTTGAAACCATATATTGTATGTCTTTTAAAGTGCATATAATGGAATAGATGCCACAGGGGACACTCAGAAGAACTGGCTATCATGGGGGTGTTGTGGTCTCTGAAGTTGCCATCACCTAGGACAACTGGTTTTTGTAGAATTGAAGGGATTGACTGTTTTGAAGCTTCAGAAAGCCTCTGCCATAAACCTAAAGTGAAATTCTGCTTCAGGGAAGAAACAGTCTGCCAGTTTATGCCCATTGTGTGGTGAGCAAAAGAGTTGTCATCTCCCCTAGGAGTATATTCAAATGAGAAAGTTCTCAGACACAAACAAAAACCAAATAAATACTGTCAGCTATCCATATATGGGGGTTCTGCATCCTGGATCCAACCAATCATAGATTTAAAACACTAAAAAAAAATTCCAGAAAGTTCCCCAAAGCAAAACTTCAATTTGCCTTGCAGACAACTATTTACACAGCACTAACATTGCATTTACAACTATTTACAAAGCACTTATGTTGTGTTAGGTATTATAAGTCATCTAAAGAAGATTTACATGACATCACCCTTATGGCAGAGAGTGAAGAGGAACTAAAAAGCCTCTTGATGAAAGTGAAAGAGGAGAGTGAAAAAGTTGGCTTAAAGCTCAACATTCAGAAAACGAAGATCATGGCATCCGGTCCCATCACTTCATGGGAAATAGATGGGGAAACAGTGGAAACAGTGTCAGACTCTATCTTTTTGGGCTCCAAAATCACTGCAAATGGTGATTGCAGCCATAAAATTAAAAGACGCTTACTCCTTGGAAGAAAAGTTATAACCAACCTAGATAGCATATTCAAAAGCAGAGACATTATTCTGCCGACTAAGGTCCGTCTAGTCAAGGCTATGGTTTTTCCTGTGGTCATGTATGGATGTGAGAGTTGGACTGTGAAGAAGGCTGAGCGCTGAAGAATTGATGCGTTTGAACTGTGGTGTTGGAGAAGACTCTTGAGAGTCCCTTGGACTGCAAGGAGATCCAACCAGTCCATTCTGAAGGAGATCGGCCCTGGGATTTCTTTGGAAGGAATGATGCTAAAGCTGAAACTCCAGTACTTTGGCCACCTCATGCGAAGAGTTGACTCATTGGAAAAGACTCTGATGCTGGGAGGGATTGCGGGCAGGAGGAGAAGGGGACGACCCAGGATGAGATGGCTGGATGGCATCACTGACTCGATGGACATGAGTCTGAGTGAACTCCGGGAGTTGGTGATGGACAGGGAGGCCTGGCGTGCTGTGATTCATGGGGTTGCAGGGAGTCAGACACGACTGAGCGACTGAACTGAACTGAACATTGCATTTACAACTATTTACAAAGCATTATGTTGTTAGATATTATAAGTCTTCTAAAAAATATTTACAGTATAGAGGAGAAACTGAAGTGGATGAACCTAGAGCCTGCCATACAGAGTGAAGTAAGTCACTTCAGAGAAAAACAAATATCATGTATTAACACATCTATATATGGAATCAAGATTGCTGGGATGCCAGGGTCCAGCCCCTGCAGGATCCAGGGGAACCTGAAGGGAAAACAGCATCGGCGGGTGATTTAGAGAGAGATAAGGAAAGAATGTTGTAGATAAGAAAATAGAGGAGAGAGAGAGGCTGATATTTCTTGGTTTATGTAGAAAGCCAGTAAAACTCCAAGACAAGGAGTTTGCCCTGTTCACGGGGGCCACAGGTGCCCTCCCAGTCTCACGAGGGAGTGAAGACGCAGAACCTCTTTCCGTTCAGGTCTAAGAAACCTGGGCAGATAAGTGAATGCAGGGAGCTTCTATGCTCCAAAGGATCAGCCTGAAAAAGAGAGTAAGAGAGAGAGAGAGAGAGAGAAAGAAAGAAAGAGAGAAAAAAGAAAAACACGGGGTGACCAAGCTTCTTTGGTGAACGAGGCCCATTATTTTTATTTTCAAAAGGATCTTTTATACCTTTACTTGTACATAAAGGAAAATGAAAGATGAAAAGTCATACAGAGTCAGCCCAAACATTACATCTGTTTTGTCTTTATTGAAACCAGGATTTTTTCTGCAAACCTTTCCCATAGACAATGTTGTGTACATTATCTTCTGGCCTTGGAGGCCTGTGAACATTTTATGACCCTCTTTTGATAAAGGCTGCTCAACCAGAAAACTTATTTTCCCACAAAGTGTTTTTTCTTTATATTTCTAATCTATGTCAGCCTCAGAAAGTATTAAACAAGTTACATTTCTCATGGAGCAAAGGTTCAATGAGTTATAAGAAATAATCAGTTAGCTCAAAAGTCTGATGTGGTTAATTTCAAGGCTACACTTGTTTTTCTTACATTCCAACTATATTAACTAATGCACTCCCATGTGCACAGTGGATAAGAGATATGGGAACTTAGCAACAAGCACTGGCCCAATAATGAAATCCTACACCAGCACTACTCTAATAACTTTTAACTCTTTGAAAGGCTCTATGTTTTAGGCTTCCTGTGCCTCTCACAATTAGGGGGGGCTGTAAATAATCATATGCGTAGCTGCAAGAGTCTGGATATACCTGCCAAGCAAGCTAGAATGCTAACAGAAGGGGTTTGACTTGAAATATTCCTCTCATGTCCAGGAGACTTATTAGTTATAGTCCTAAGTTGTTTTTCTCCAGAGAAAGGTGGCCGGGGATAGTACCCTGTTAATGTCAGAGGAACTGGTGAAAGTCAAGAAATAGTAAAACAGACATATTCTGGTTTTGGGGTAGATGCTTGAGCAGGTCTAGGGAGCCCCTTGAGTCCTGAAGCCTTGCTTAACAGTTCTCTTCCACGTGACCTTTGCCATGGGTGGGATCGCCTGTGCTGGCTCCCGGCACTGGGAGAAAAATCAATAACCTTGGACATACAGATGACACCACCCTTATGGCAGAAAGGGATGAGGAACAAAAGAGCCTCTGTGATGAAAGTGAAAGAGGAGAGTGAAAAAGCTGGTTTAAAACTCAACATTCAAAAAAATGAAGATCATGGCATCTGGTCCCATAACTTCATGGCAAATAGATGGGGAAACAATGGAAACAGTGACAGACTGTATTTTCTTGGGCTCCAAAATCACTGCAGAGGGTGACTGCAGCCACGAAATTAAAAGACACTTGCTCCTTGGAAGAAAAGCTATGTCCAACCTAGACAGCACATGAAAAAGCAGAGACATTACTTTGCCGACAAAGGTCCCTCTAGTCAAAGCTATGGTTTTTCCAGTAGTCATGTATGGATGTGAGAGTTGGACCATAAAAAAAGCTTAGCACTAAAGAATTGATGCTTTTGAACTGTACTGTTGGAGAAGACTCTTGAGAGTCCCGTGGACTGCAAGGAGATCAAACCAGTCAATTGTAAATGAAATCAGTCCTGAATATTCATTGGAAGGACTTCAGCTGAAGCTGAAGCTCCAATACTTTGGCCACCTGTTGAGAAGAACTGACTCATTGGAAAAGACCCTGATGCTGGGAAAGATTGAAGGCAGGAGGAGAAGGGGACGACAGAGGATGAGATGGTTGGATGGCATCACTGACTTGATGGACACGAGCTTGAGCAAGCTCTGGGAGTTGGTGATGGACAGGGAAGCCTGGCGTGCTGCAGTCCATGGGGTTGCAAAGAATCGGACATGACTGAGTGACTGAACTGAACTGATATGGAACCTAGAAAAATGGTACTGAGGAACCTATTTGCAGGGCACGAATAGAGATATAGACGTAGAGACTGGACTTGAGGACACAGTGGGGGAAGGAGACGGTGGGACAAACTGAGATAGTAGTATTTACAAATGCACACTGCCAAGTGTAAAATAGACACCTCGTGGGAAGCTGCTGTGTTACACAGGGAGGCCAGCCTGGTGCTCTGTGATGACCTAGAGGGGTAGGAAGGGGGTGGGGTGAGAGGGAGGTTCAAAAGGGAAGGAATATACGTACCTGTAAAGCTGATTCATGTTGTTGTACAGCAGAAACCAACACAACATTGTAAAGCAATTATCCTCCAATTAAAAAAATTTTTTAAATTGTAATTCTGTAAAGCAATAATCCTTCTATTTAAAAATAAATAAAAATGTATAGGGGAATATTGTGTGGGTTATGCACAAAATACATTTTATATAAGTGACTTGAGCAAGTCTTTTAACATTCTGAGTATTTGTTTTTTCATCTATAAAGCAGCCATGCTTTTTCCTAGCCCACAAGGTTCTTGGGAAGATCTATGTGGGTAATAGTTGTAAAAGTATTTGTAAACTTCAAGGTTAACATAATTCCACTAAGAAGTGTATCTGGTAAATGAGAAGAAAGGAGAGCATCAATGTTACATCCAAGTGCTGTGTCTTATTTCTGTGTACTCATTAGAAAAAAATCTCTGCTTTCTTAGCGCCTTATGAAACTAAAACAAACACATTCATATATATTTGAACATGAACTTTAGAAGAATATATAAAAATGACATATAAGTTCACAGGGATGATAGAAGCATACAGAAGCAGAAAATTACAAGTTTCTGAAAATAAGTTAAATCTTTAATAACATATAGTAAACTATATGCCATGTACTGAGCTATCATATAATTTTATTAAACAGAACTTTATAGGGTGTGTGATTTTGTAAAACTTAGGGATCACATGAACCTTCTTGGAGTGTATGTGTGCAGTTTATGTTAACTGAAATTGTCTTATTAATATGGAAGTGCTCAAGTGTCAGAAAAACAAGGAAAATTGTTTTATTCATAAGGATATTAATTTTTTTTGCTTAAAAGAGTACCAGTAGGATATACTCTTTCAAAATAATAAGCAGGAGGAATATGATTTTCTTGCAAGTTAGAAGCAGGAATATAAAGTTAAAAATTTTAACAACAGCCACAATTATGTTTAGTAATAAGGAAAGAACTTTAGGCTGTTTTTTAAAGATTAATTTGTTAATTAGGTGAACATCTGGGTTGGTTCATCACTTCCCTTGATTAATTTATGAGATTTTCATCCCCATTTACTAAAAAAGCAGTGAGTCATCCGGTGTTACACACCAGTGACAGCAAAAGTTAACTGGATTCTAGATCCTTTCACATTTCTCCCTTTAGCAATTCCTTGCCACTTTGAGTGGAACCAAGCGCTAACAGGGTCTGTGTGTTTTTGCGTGTGTGAGAGATACAAAATTAAGAAGAATTACCTGTGATTGAAAAGTGAGTTTCAAAAAGATAAGAATATGTGCTTATACTTCCCTTGGTTGTGGCAAACCAAAACCCAAAACCAAACACTAATAAAAAAAGTTTTCTTAATGCGTACTTTTTATAGGATTTTGATTTGTGAATCATGCAAATGTATAATTACCTATTTAAGAAAAGGCTGTTTAATGTTATATTTAAAATACATAACCAATAAGGACCTATAGCAGCGGAATTCTGCTCAATGGTATGTGGCAACCTGGATGGGAGGGGAGTTTGGGGATGAATCAATACATGTATAGGTATGGCTGAGTCCCTTCACTGTGCACTTGAAACCATCACAACATTGTTAATCAGCTATTAAAAAATAAATAAAAAATAAAAATTAAATAAGCTATAATATATATTGTACATCACAGAGAATATAGCCAATATTTTATAAGTGGAATACAATCTTTAAAATTGTGAATCACTATGTTGTACACCTAGAACTTACAATATTGTACATCCAATTATAGCTCAATAAAAAATTGTCATTTTGAAGCAAAAAAGAAAAAAGCTGTTTAAGACTGTTTATGTTTTAAAGTGTCCCAAAATTTGACCTAGGAACAGGAACACAGAGATGCAGCAGTAGCTTATTGTAGTTAGAATCTTAGTGTTGGAGAAGACTCTGGAGAGTCCCTTGGACTGAAATGAGATCAAATCAGTCAACCCTAAAGGAAATCAGTCCTGAATGTTCATTGGAAGGATGGATGTTGAAGCTGAAGCTCCAATACTTTGGCCACCTGATGAGAAGAACTGACTCATTGGAAAAGATCCTGATGCTGGGAAATACTGAAGGGAGGGGGAGAAGGGAACAACAGAGGATGAGATGGTGGTTGAATGGCATCACCGACTCAATGGACATGAGCTTGAGCAAACTCTGGGAGCTGCTGATGGACAGGGAAGCCTGGCGTGCTGGAGTCCATGGGGTCGCAGAGTCAGACTTGACTGAGCGACAGAACTGAGCTCCAAGTAAGGAGATACATGGTTTCTGGAAGGAAGAGAATTCAAGCTTGAGAAAGGAAGAGAGAGGTGGATGGACCTGGGGTGACTGGGTGCCTGGGAAAGCTGATCCGCTCTCTCCTAGCCCTACAATAAGACTGCAACCTTTCTTCGCCTCTGACAACTACAGGTTGCATTTGGTTTAGAGGCCCCTCCTTAGACATCCTCCTGTATATGCCACATGATCTCAGGGATATAAAGCAGTGTTCTCAGATGAAGGGAATTCATCATACTAGTCATTAACCTCATTTCTTTTTTCACATTGCTTTTGTAAACTCTCATTTTTCCTTCATCCTGTTTTCTTTATCACCTTTATTTTGAGGGGTATATTTTATCTTGTTATATTATGCATTTATATGAGCTACCATAAGTCCTTTCTGGAATTAGAGGGAGTAGGAATAAACGTATGCATGACTAACCTGAGAAAATGCTAACAGGTTTTTTTTTTTTTTTTTCTGGGAGTGAAATTACAAGCGATTTCATATTTATTTTTTCCAGATTTATTGAGATATAATTGACATATAACATTGTGTAGTCTAAGGTGTGGTGATTTGGTACATGTATATATTGTAAAATAATTACCACAATAAAGTTAGTTAACAAACACATCCATCACCTCACATAATTACATTTTTTTCTTTTGTCATGAGAATGTTTCTGGTCTACTCTCTACAGGTTATTTTAATTGCTTTATGGTTAGCCTTCTGCATTTCCAAGTATAGTTACACTATAACAATGGGCTTGGATTCCTTTTTTAATTAGATAATACCTTTTTTTTAACAAAATGTAGAAGAAAATATTTGTGGTAGAACTGATGGACTTTTCCAGAAAAAAAATATATAAGGCTGGTAGAGAAAAAAGAGCAGGAAAGAATGGGTAAGTTGTAGGACTTAGTTTTCCTTTCACCATGTGCTTCTATGAAAATATAAGAGGTATAGTATAAATATAGTGATTTACTCGAAATTCATTCATTTTAAAAAGAAATGCTATTGTTTTTATTCTTCTTAAAATTTTTGTTTTTTATTGCAGTTAATTTACAATATTGTTAGTTTGAGGTGTATAACAAAGTGATTTTTTTCAGGTTCTTTTCCCTTTTTGGTTCAATTCAGTCACTCAGTCATGTCCGACTCTTTGCGACCCCATGAATCGCAGCACGCCAGGCCTCCCTGTCCATCACCATCTCCCGGAGTTCACTCAGACTCACGTCCCTTGCGTCTGTGATGCCATCCAGCCATCTCATCCTCGGTTGTCCCTTCTCCTTCTGCCCCCAATCCCTCCCAGCATCAGAGTCTTTTCCAATGAGTCAACTCTTCTCATGAGGTGGCCAAAGTCCTGGAGCTTCAGCTTTTCCCTTTTAGGTTATTACAAAATATTGAGTAGAGTTCCCTGTGCTATATAGTAGGTCCTTGTTGGTTATCTATTTTATATATAGTAGTGTATATATGTTAATCCCAAACTCTTAATTTAGTCCTCCCCTTCCTTTCCTTTTAGGTAACAATGTTTGTTTTCTATGCCTGTAGGTCTATTTATGTTTTGTAAATTCGTTCATTTATATCATTTTTTGATTCCATATAAAAGCAATATTAAATGATATTTGTCTTTCTCTGGCTTACTTCACTTAGAATGATAATCTCCAGGTTCATCCATGTTGCTGTAAATGACATTATTTCATTCTTTTTCATGGTCATCTATTATTCCATTGTAAATAACTACCCCGTCTTCTTTATCCATTCATCTGTTGATGGACATTCAGGTGTTTCCATGTCTTGCCTATTGTAGATGGTGCTGCAGTGAACACTGGGGTACATGTATCTTTCAGAATTACCATTTTCTCCAGATATAAGCCCAAGTGTGGTTATGCTGGGCCATATTGTAGCTCTATGTTTAGTTTTTTATGGAACCTCCATATTGTTCTTCATAGTGGCTGCAGCAATTTTCACTCCCACCAACAGTGTAGGAGTGTTCCTTTTTCTGCACATCCTCTACAACATGTATCATTTATAGACATTTTAATGATGGCCATTCTGACCTTTGTGAGGTAATCATCATAGTTTTGATTTGCAGGAAATGCTCTTCTTTTCTTTCTTCTGTATAATAGGCCATGAGACATAGGTTCAAGTTGGAGAATCTTTTTTAATAGTTGGAAGGTGAGTCACTGCATGGGCTTAATGTCACTGATGTCATTTTAAATCCCCCAGTGCTGTGTCTTTAGACTGCTTCTACCTTTATTTAGCCAGGATGAAATCCTAAAGAGTGGCCCTGGCAGGTCAGAGTATCTGTAGCCAAGTCAATGAATATAAACATTTGTCTTTCATCTTCAAGATCTACAAGACTTGGGTGACTGTTCCAACCCCACTCCCCAGGCCTCACCGTGCCCTGCAGCTCTCCGCGCTGCCCTGCCTACCTGCTTCTGTCTGGGCCTGACCACCTTTCCTACACAGCGTTTCTACAACAGAATTCTTGGTGGTTTTATCTGGTAACTTTTATCTAGCAGTCTTGCCTAGTGCTAACTGGTATCTGAATCAGTTGTTTCACTTGGGAGTTATAAAATGGTGTTTTTAAATTCTACCATTTGGTTTCTGTTTTTGCTTTTTTAAAAATACAGCAATATACAAGGAGAATTCACAATCCAATGAAGTAAAAATTTCAAGCCTGAAAAGTAAATAGCCATGTGCGAGCAAGAGTCTTACTTTGGTAGCTCTCCGTGATGCACACTGGGGAAAAGGGATCAAAAAAATCTAAACCTGTAATGTGAATTTATGTAAGATTTTTACTCTACAAGACAAAGAATCAAGACTATATACAAGCAAAAGCATAATAATTTATTTGAATCCACTGTTCCTTGAACAAAAGTAAAAATCAGACTTTAATAAGTCATTTCCTTCAGTGTTTTACAAGTCTTTTAAAAAACTCCATTGGTGACTGACAACCTAGGAGAAGGCACACTCTTGCTTTTGTGACAGTCATCTTTATTATTCCATGGTACAAATAGCAAGAAGGAAATTTGGGAATGAAAATTTAAAAGTGCAGTCATTTAAAATTTCATAAAGCCTGCTGAAGATTTTACAAATAAAAGTTTCCACACTTGTACATTAGATAGGATAGTGTCGGTGCTGAGGAAAGGGAAAGTATAGATTAGAACTAATTGAGCTTTGCAGGAAACATGATACAAAAAAGGTAATTGGAAAGTCCCGTCCTTTTCGCTCTTCTGTCGGCATGATAAGGACTGCCACTGGGAACTCTTGCCCACCACACTCCTCTGCAGCAGAGTGCATTGTGGGTATGCTGGAAAATCTGCAGTCAGACTCTTATAAATGCCTTTATTCCGGGTTAAAAGGCCCAGTGAGTAAGAGGCATCTGGCTTGATTTTTTCACTGATTCCAGATGAATATACATTTCCACCGCTTTCCTCAAAACGTGCTTTCCTTATTTCACTTAAATGCACTGCTTTGCCCGTGAATGCTTACCTAGTGAAGAGACACGCAAAATGTTCTACAGAGTTCCACATCTACAGGTTGAAGAACCTTAAATTCGTTCATTCCCTTGTACAGCTGCAAATAATGAGAGCTTTGAACTAGTTCAAGAAAACTACATTTATAAGTCAATAAGTATCAACAGTAAGCCATCACTGAATTCTGTAGATAATTTCTTCTTGAAACTAAAAGGTTGACTTATGTGAATGTCCTATGAGCAAGTTGGGTTTAACACAAACTGTGCCAAGAGTGTTTAATGAGGTCGACAGACAGCATTTAAATAAATGCAGCCATGAATTCAATACTAGGATATGAACACAGGCCAACTTGCCAGTTTGTTAAACACCAGTTCAGTTAGGTAATAGACGCGTGTAATAATGAAAACAACACTGCTAGAATAACAGTCCAAGAGCCAAAGGAAAAATATTTTGGCTGTGTTTCTATCTCAGAACCAACTGTCAAATAGCGGTCAAGAAAGCACTAAGTTATAGTTCTTTACCCCAAGCTGGGAATGCTGGAGATTCACTACCTGTAATACTGTTATTTGTGACATTGATCTCTGAATTTAATTGGACCTAGAGAATAAAACCATAGATAATAAGGAAAGAAAAATGATTTATTCATTTCCTTTCCTTAAACATAGGGAGTGTTTATTCTATTGAGGAATACTTGTTCTACTAAGGATTACTGATCTTCAGTTAAAGCAACCAAAGAGGAGCTCACTAAGCTATGAAACCTTTAAAAGACTATGTCTTATATTTAATCTCTATCCCTAGCACATAGGTAATGACCTGGAGATGTTTGTGGTTTGACTAATAAAAAAATACAAGGGCAAAACTCTTTCTGATGAAATAAAAAGAAAATATTCTACCTGCTTGTTTTTAAAATTTAGAACAGGGAGCCACATCTGTATTCAAGGAAAACAACAGTTTAAAAAACTGTTGGGGGTAGGATGAGCTGGAAGAGAGAAAGAGGAGAAAAAATTTAAAAGCGATACTAGAGAGGAGGGAGACGGCCTTACGGAGAAGGAGAAGGAAAGAGAAGGCAGATTCAGAGAGGGAAGACATCTCAGGATGGAGGTAAAGTCAAGACAAAGACACACAAAGGGAACTTCCTCAGAAGATGGGGAGGAATGAGGTGAGAAGAGAAAGGCCAAGGAGATGGGGAGTGGGTGAAGAGGAAAAGTTAAAACTTTACATAACCTCCTCCTCCTTCTGCCTCTGTAACTCAGCTTGCCCCTTGCAAAGTCTAGATCAGTAGGTCACATAGTCTCAGAAAGTGGGGACTTGAAATACTAGGAACTGGCGTTTATCTCACTCACCCTTGTCCTGCTGTTTGCAACAGCCCAGCTCCTGCAAACCTGCTTCATCATGCCTGTCCAGGCAGGCACTCCCCCTCCCCATCTTGGCTGCTGCTCTTGTGCACAAAACCCTAGTTTAAACCAGCCTATTAAGGGCTAGTGTTGCCCACTACAGTCTGTCTATAAAAACTCTGTGATCCCTTTGTTTGGGGCTCAGAGCTTGGAGTGTTAACTCCTCTGGGCCCACCGGTGTAATAAACCCGAGTGCTCCAACTCTCCGGGTGTGGTGCTTGCTTTCTCAAGTACTGGTTTCTGCAACGTGGGAAGCACTGGGGCTGGGAGTGTGTGTGTGTGTGGGTCTTGAGTGCACTGCCCCTGGAAGGAGCATGTCCTCAACAGCAGTTAAATAGGCCTTAATGAGCTTGAAAGAGAGCTTGAAGAAGAGCTAGAATATGAACACAGGCCAACCTACCAATTTGTTAAACACCAGTTCAGTTAGGTAATATTTTCAACCTTCAAAGTTTATTTCTGAAATAAAATTTTATACTCTCAAGAAATTCTAGCGATATTGTTCATGTTTGAAAGCAGTCTAATTTCAGAGGATGATTTTTTTTTAATTTGAGGAATCATTTTTTTTTCAGCAAATCATTTTTATGTGGTGTTCTGAAATTACAGCTGCCATACTCCACACTTGAAAATCAATACTTAGTTCATTATTTGGAGACTTAAAAGATAAATCTCAAGTCTTCCTTTGGTTTGTTTGCAGGCTAACTAGAAAAATATAGAATAAAGGACATATAGAAAAACAAATGAATTTAAATAGGGCAAAACTTTTGCTTGGAAACCATCTTAAAATTAGGAAGCAGATAAAATCTTAAAATTAGGAAGCAGACCATACTCTCAAAATTCTATATATTTTTAACAAGGAAAAATACCCCTTCATTTTCTATTCCAGACAGTAAAGAGGGTTAGGTATCATTTTAGAGAGGTTTTGTTTAACTGTCCTGGAATAACATTCCACTGTGGTGTACTATTAGATTAATAACATAATGCTACAAAGCAATTTTCTTTTCTTTTCAAACCCGAAGCGCCCAGCTCTGTCAGGGTCTGCTCCTAGTTACCTGACTCCCTTTTCTCCAGGCTCCTTGAGACAAGAACGAATGCACTGATGGGGTCCTCTGAGGTGCGCCTGTCACTTATTCAGCCCTTAAATGAATGCACAGGCTCCCCAGGGCTGGGTCTCCCGCGTGGAAGACCGTTTCCCATGCATTCATCCATTGCTGCTGCTGCTGCTGCTGCTGCTAAGTCGTTTCAGTCGTGTCGGACTCTGTGCGACCCCATGGACAGCAGCCCACCAGGCTCCCCCGTCCCTGGGATTCTCCAGGCAAGAACACTGGAGTGGGGTCATCCTCTGCTGGCTGTTATTTTTGGTATTTACCCAGAGGTGTGCACGAATTACTTTGCTAGAACTGTTTTCTTTTGCCAAAGGGGAAGTTCCTGTGTATGGTTATTGATGTTCTTTTCAAAGTCAATAAATGACAAATAAAGAAATGATGGACGATGATTCATGGCAGTTATGCCTGCAGGCAGTTACAGCCCTCAAAAAAAAGAAAGTTCATTTCATTATTCCAAAAGGCTGTTGGCATAGTTTTTCCACCTATGGGAAGGGAAGGTGACTGCCTGGTGCCAGTCCCCAGGTTAACTGGATGAGCAGTTTCTGGGCTTTTCTTGGAGTGAGCCCAGTCCTTACCATGGTGGTTCTATTCACTTGAGAGGAGACTGCTTTGAATCTGTGAGAGGTGGGCATTTGATGGGGACAGTGTTGGGCACATTTTGCAGGGTTTTTTTTTTTCCTGGTCCTATTTGTAGTGATCCGCCTGCCAATGCAGGAGATGCAAGAGACACTGGTTCAATCCCTGGGTCAGGAAGATCCCCTGGAGGATGAAATGGTACCCCACTGTTGGACACGGCTGAGTGACGGAACATGAACACACCCATTTGTAGTAATAGATCAGTTCAGTTCCGTTCAGTCGCTCAGTCGTGTCCAACTCTTTGCGACCCCATGAATCGCAGCACGCCAGGCCTCCCTGTCCATCACCAACTCCCGGAGTTCACTCAGACTCGCGTCCATCGAGTCCGTGATGCCATCCAGCCATCTCATCCTCGGTTGTCCCTTTCTCCTCCTGCCCCCAATCCCTCCCAGCATCAGAGTCTTTTCCAGTGAGTCAACTCTTCGCATGAGGTGGCCAAAGTACTGGAGTTTCAGCTTCAGCATCATTCCTTCCAAGGAATACCCAGGGCTGATCTCCTTCAGAATGGACTGGTTGGATCTCCTTGCAGTCCAAGGGACTCTCAAGAGTCTTCTCCAACACCACAGCTCAAACACATCAGTTCTTCGGCGCTCAGCCTTCTTCACAGTCCAACTCTCACATCCATACATGACCACAGGAAAAACCATAGCCTTGACTAGACGGACCTTAGTCAGCAAAGTAATGTCTCTGCTTTTGAATATACTATCTAGGTTGGTCATAACTTTTCTTCCAAGGAGTAAGCGTCTTTTAATTTCATGGCTGCAATCACCATCTGCAGTGATTTTGGAGCCCCAAAAAATAAAGTCTGACACTGTTTCTACCTTTTCCCCATCTATTTCCTATGAAGTGATGGGACCAGATGCCATGATCTTTGTTTTCTGAATGTTGAGCTTTAAGCCAACTTTTTCGCTCTCCTCTTTCACCTTCATCAAGAGGCTTTTTAGTTGCTCTTCATTTTCTGCCATATGGGTGGTGTCATCTGAATATCTGAGGTTATTGATATTTCTCCCTGCAATCTTGATTCCAGCTTGTGTTTCTTCCAGTCCAGCGTTTCTCATGATGTACTCGGCATATAAATTAAATAAGCAGGGTGACAATATACAGCCTTGACGTACTCTCTTGCCTATTTGGAACCAGTCTGTTGTTCATGTCCAGTTCTAACTGTTGCNACAGCTCAACTGGAATTCCATCACCTCCACTAGCTTTGTTTGTAGTGATGCTTTCTAAGGCCCACTTGACTTCACATTCCAAGATGTCTGGCTCTAGATTAGGGATCACATCATCATGATTGTCTGGGTTGTGAAGATCTTTTTTGTACAGTTCTTCTGTGTATTCTTGCCACCTCTTCTTAATATCACTGACTCTAAAACCACTACATGTGTGCTTAGTTGCTGAAGTCATATCTGACTCTTTGCGGCCCCCTGGACTGTATGTAGCCTGCTATTCTCTGTCCATGAGATTATCCAGGCAAGAATACTGGAGTGGGTTGCCATTTCCTTTTCCAAAAACCCTACAGCCACTGGAAAATCAGCAAGATAACCAAGATGGCTTGAGAACTGGCCTAATGACCCCTTTCTCCTAACCCACCTCTTCTCCAGAAGTGGATTTTTGGGGGAAATGTTAGATTCTAGAGCTCTGCGTCTGGTCCACTGGTCCAAGTACTTGGCCCCAGAAGATACTTGAACATTTGCCTGTTTTATTTATGAGAGCTATTTTCAGGTGGGAAAGTGTGTCCACATGTACAAGAGCTATAATTTTCTGTTTTTAATGTATTTTTTCTTCTGAACCTTTCAATAAACTCTGAGGACAGCAGGGGCTGAATGCTGAGCCCTCTCAATGTAACATCATCAAAAGCAAGTTCATACTTACTCTGGATGATCTTGCTGTTGGGCAGGGATGTGCTGAATAACTTCATAAATTGTACTGTGCAAATCTTGCCCTGGTACACCATCAGAGGCTGGAACAGATCTTGTTGGCATCTAGAAAAATAGGGCACATTAAAAATATTGGCAGACTAGCAAATAGAATTTCCACTATGCTACACAGTTGAAAACAACTGGAAGAGGTGATGATGAGAGAATTAGAACTGTTTAACTTCCCTTCATGGCCTTCCCTGGTGGCTCAGTGCTAAAGAATCTACCTGGCAATGCAGAAGATGTGAGTTTGATTCCTGGGTAGGGAAGATTCCCTGGAGGAGGGCATGGCAACCCACTCCAGTATTCTTCCCTGGGAAAACCCATAAACAGAGAAGCCTGATGGGCTACAGTCCATGGGGTGGCAAAAGAGTCAGATATGGCTTAGTTACTAAACAATAACAACTTCCCTTCAATATCCATTTCTTCCTTGCTACAATTCCTTGCACTTACCCTATAGTAGTTTGTGCAGTGGCACAGCTATGAGATCAGAAGAGGAATAGCTGGGCAAACTATCACTTTTTTCCTCCATTTAAGCAAAAAAGCTGGCAGTAGTGTAAAGGAAGTGTAACAGAAAGAGAAAAAAAAAACAGCAAAAGAGAAGATATAAGGATAGCTTAGAATCAAAGAGCATATATTACTATCCTTTATATTATATCTCAGTCTTAGCTTTCTGATACTAATTGCCAATCATGTGTGCAAAGGTGGTTTAGGAAAAAGAATAATGAATAGCTGGAAGCCCTTATCACATGACAAGTTAGTAAAGACAGTACCAAGAAATACAGAACATACAAAGGAAGATGGTTTGGTTTGAATGCAGTAATGGGCTTTAAAAGTAAAGACATAAAATGGAATACTGGATGCTTTTATTAACAAAATAAAACATACTATAAACCTTGTTAATTAAAAAAAAAATAAAGGCTTGGATGAATGTGGTAAGTATAGTAGCATATGCTTGGTTAAGATCAATATGGATTTTATTATTGCAAGTGGCATTTTTGTTTCATTAACTCCTATTTCTTATATTTGACGCTGTTATTCTTATAAATACTGCTTTCTGAGTCCTTAGCTAAAGTCTGGCTCCCCTCCTCATCCCAACTCATCCTATGTTCATTGTACTTGTGGCCACTTTCAGTCCTTTGTATTTATATAGTCCTACCTGTAGAGGACTCTTTGCACTATATAGATCATCTATTTTATCCCCATTTGACTTGCCAGATCACCTTGGAACATCTTAGCTTCAGGTTTTTCTGGAAACTTCCTATTTCCATTCTACTTGTTAAAGCTTTCACAACAGTCCTAAGCTATGTGATTCGATTTATCCCATCAATTTTGTGTCAAGGGAACTTTGGTTCAGAGTCTGGAGTTAAGATCAACTCTTGATTTTCTTTGGCATAGGGGTTTTCAGGGGCTATGATAAAAGCAATCTACAGGCTTCTCTGCTGTCCGGTGGTTAAGACTTTGCCTACCAATACAGTGAGTGCAGGTCCTATTCTTGGTCAGGGGCTAAGATCCCACATGCCTCCTGGCCAAAAATCCGAAACGTAAAACAGAAGCAGTATTGTAACAAATTCAATAAACACTTTAAAAATGGTCCACATCAAAAAAAGTCTTTAAGAAATTTTAAAAAGCAATCTATATAGAAAATGACTAACTTACTTACCTAACCTAATACTAGAGCTGTTAGCAAGTAACAGATTTGTTCATTCCATGCCATTGCTTTCTGTACAATTCCCCAAAAGAAGTGCTGAATGGACAATGAAAGGTATAGCAAGTAGACAGAGAAGTATTCATCTATTCATGTATCATGAGAAACTAAAAGATGGATTCTGATTTTTGAAAACTCATAAAGTTAGTCATTCATTCCCCTTCTTAACTTCAATTTTGAGATCTTGGTAATGTTATTATTATTCCTTTGTCAAAGCCATTGCACTCAGCTGCTAATCTTCACACAATTCTGGCTGCTTCTAACATGGATCCTTTTCCTCCTCTTTCTCGGGTTGTTCCTGTTGGTTTCTCACTTCTTCCCAAAGCACCTGGAACTGCCAATGAAAGACCTCGAAGATGGGCATGGTTCCAAATCGAGTTATTCCACTTACAACAGATTCCCCAGTGGTTCAGATGGTAAAAAATCTGCTTGCAATCCAGCAGACCTGGGTTTGATCCCTGGGTTGGGAAGATCCCCTGGAGAAGGGAATGGCTACCCACTCCAGTATTCCTGCCTGGAGAATTCCATGGACAGAGGAGCCTGGTGGGCTACAGTCCTTGGGGTCACAAAGAGTTGGACGTGACTAGGTGGCTAACACTTTCACTTTTCTGGTATGTAATCAAGCTTTTATTTCTCGGCCTTAGGTTCTTTAGAGCTGTAGCATTTTGAGCAAACAGAGTTCCTCTCAATATAATCTTAAAACTGAGTACTGGTTAATTGCAAGAATAAATTTAAGTTTCTTACATAGAATTCACCCCTTTCCAATGCATCCCTAAGAATAAAATATGACTTCAAAATTCATTTCCAGGCCTTATCAGGCTTCAGTTTCCTGCTTCCCCATTTAAAAGCAATGCCTGAGAAGGGTGCTTGTTGTCATGATGAGGAGCTGTCTCTCCACCAAATTATTTATTTTTGTCTTTTTGGTTGTAGAACGGTGAGCCTATCCTGCCTGAGACTGAACAGGACATGCAAAGATTTTACAATGCCCTTTTGCTCTTTACCAGTGATGACGTGGACACTGGTGTTATGACTCACCCACAAAAGGATGAAATTCCATCATTTCCCCTCCATTACTCACAGGCATTTGAGAAATAAAGGCTGTGGCCAGGTGACTTGCTGGATGAACCTCAGAACCTTAGAATTCTCTGAACAAGTGCGACAACCAATCCCAAATGGCAAATAGTTAGTTTTAAAAAATGGAAATGAAAATGCCCAAGAGGCAAGTAGTTCATTTCAGGGGCCCCTTTCTTAGGTGAACTATCACAGAGGAATAAGGAAACAGGAAAGATCGGTTGTATATAAATCTATAAAAATGTTAATGAGCTGATTAGCTCAGAGAAGCATTCTATTTGTCTCTTAAACAAAACTGATTGCTTCAAAGACCTTGTCTGTGCAAACTGAAAAAATAAAAAAGCTTCAACTGTATAAAAGTTCTCTTGCACCTTCAGAAAAAAATAAATATATGTACCTGCATATTTTGGGTTTATATACTACCTTTCTTCTGAAGAACATAAAGTACCTGTATAATCAATTGTCTCTGCAATGTCCTCAGGAGATATGAGGGGAAATTAAAGGGGAAGCTAAATGACAGAGAGAGTCAGTGAAGAGAGTCCACAGTTATCAAAGTGATGCAGAATGATTTAAACCAGGGTCTCTCCGTCCCTCTTTTATTTAATTCTTTTGACCTTCAGCTGGCTCTCTCCACTGAGCTTACCAGGTAAAGAATGCTTATGAATTTGTGTAATTTCCTTATTTGTGTTAGCATTTTTGATAGAGGCTTAGAAAGACACTTTAGCTCCCCACATCCGGCACTGTCATTCATTATAGAGTGAGTCAATACGGCTGACGGTAGCGCAGCCATTGGATTGCAGTGCCCCCAGATTCAAAGGAATGCTGCTTACACCTCTGCTGAAGCAGAATGCTACTTCTAGGATAAGCAGCCACTACAAAACCAACCCTGGCAACACCAGAAGCATCTGGAAAAGCAACAAATTCGTAGATTCCAAAGTCATCCAGCGCATCCTCGTGGCCTGAAATGGAAAACAAATACTCCTTACAAACCAAATGCCTTGAACTGCAATTTTTTTCTTTTAAAGAAACCTTTATAAAGCGATCTTTATGGTTTGCTTCAAGTAGTATGTGTATAAAACCAGTTTAACATTTCCCATTGACTCAATGGACATGAAGTTGAGCAAACTCTGGGAGATAGTGAAGGACAGGGAAGCCTGGCTTGCTGCAGTCCATGAGGTCACAAAGATTTGGACATGACTGGGTGACTGAACAGCGACAACAAGCCTCTATAGTCATGCTGCCAGTAAGTAGTACTGGAAATCACTCATTTTGAAGCTTAGAACTGAAACTGAATTGGGACAATTATTCTTAAAGTCTGGTGTAGGAACAGTGGTGTATCATATATATTCAAATAAACACATGTGGGCAGCCTTGCCCTTTGTAACTTTCAGTTACCAGAGGCTTATGGCCACCAAGGCCTCAATCTGTCAATCGCAGCAGCTCTTAACCCACCCATCCTGCTGGATCTAACAGAGTCCACCAGGACTAATAATAAAAAAATAAGTGACTAAGAGCTTCCTTGTGGCTCAGCTGGTAAAGAATCCACCTGCAATGTGAGAGACCTGGGTTCGATTCCTGGGTTGGGAAGATCCCCTGGAGAAGGGAAAGGCTACCCACTCCAGTATTCTGGCCTGGAGAAGTCCATGGACTGTATAGACCATAGGGTCGCAAAGAGTTGAACATGACTGAGCAACTTTCACTTCACTTCATGGCTGCCTATGCATACAAAATAGAATATGCAAGTCCAATATCACCTAAGCTATCATCGGTAAAATGTAGGGTGGCTCTTCCAGATAGTCTCTGGGAGCTTTCAGAATTCCGACACTTTATTATTTGTGAGAAGGACTAGAAAAGGGGAAGAAGACCCATGTTTACTAAGAATTCAGGCATTGTATTGGGCACCTATTACAATGGATTTAATTCTCAGAGCAACCCTGAGGGGATGTTAAGAGCTCTGTTACAGAGATGAGTTGAGGTCAGGAAAAATAATTTCCCCAAGGTGACACTGGGGGAAAGAGGCACATATGGGACAGAAATCTAGCTCCTTTGACTCTAGTCCTGAGCAAAAACCCCACTGTTAACAGAACAACTCAGGCGGGAGTCAGAAGTGATGGCAGTGAGGGGCACCCCTAGGGTCGGAGAAGCAGCAACCCGGGGGACCTCCCTTTCCTCTTCTCCCTGGACAGGAGCTGCCAGCATGGATCTGCTTTATAAGCTGACACAGCGAGAGCACACTTGGGCAGTTCCCAAACTGTAAGAGGATCAGTGGAATATGGGTCAATGATGGTGCGTAAGTGATAGTCTCTCTGAGCCTTAGTTCTCTTGCCTGTAAAATGCTGTTGAAGGTGTCTTTTGGGGCTTATTTTACAGATCTATGTGACCTATAGAAAACTAATACAAGGGATAGCACTTCGTGAAGTGAGGGCAGTCACCCTGGGAGGGGATGAATTCTGTTATCTCAATAGTACATTGTAGAGAATAGTTAATATTAACAATATATATTAATAATGATAATACACAGCCCCTCTCAGCCTGGCCATTACCTGAAAATGTTCGTGCTTTCCTGTATTCTGTTTCTGGCCTGAAAAGACAAATTGGTATTTCTGTCAGTCTTAATCATTGAGGAGAAAGCATTCAAAAGAAAATTATTTTCATAGAAACATATGCATTACCTGCCTTCTAGCTTTTGTTTTATAACTAAAAACCAAGAAAGAAAAAAACACAGTAAGATACTTTTTAGTATACATATAAACCACTCATATATATATTTTAAATTTTAACCNTTTGTAGGGTTGAAACTTTTTCCATAAGAGAAGAAGACACATGGATATAATCAAAAAGAGTGATATTCCAGTTATACTTGCTAAAGGGGACAATGATTTCCCTTTCTGTGCAAGCTTCTCTATTCCTAAATAAAAAGACAAGTATGTTTTAATATTTTTATTAAAGATCAATAATAAATTATTATATAGCTTGACTTTATGCTTCATTCTAAATGGCACAGTATTGCAAATGTATATATATTATACTACACACACACACACACACACACACACACACACACACACATATACACACACACAGAGTCTGAGCAAAACCTAACAGAAGGAATACACTTATTTAAGAAGACACACTAAACTTTCTAAGGATATTTATGATTGGAAATGTGGTGTGCTGTTCAGGATAACACCATTATGTTATACTAGATGTAGCACATAGCTCATGTCGTATTTTTCAATAGTGTTTGCTAGGATTTAACTTGGATCTGTTTGATCTCATTGTATGAGCGTCTCCAGATGCTAGGCTGCTCTCTCTCTCTCCTCCCATCTCACTTTTTTAACACTGTTCATGTATGTGGACTTTCTAGAGTGGTGGTGTGTGAAGAAATGTGAAAGAGGAGAGTGTTAAGTTTAAATCATTACTAATTTTTGAACAATAAAGAGATTTTAATCTCTAAAATAAAATGTGGGTGATTGTCAACAGAATATTTTAAGTCCCTCTTTCGACTACAATTCACTTTGGTTTGCAAGTCATTCCTTTTGTTAATATTCCTATATAAAATATAGTGTTAAAAGCTAACACCTGTTGAGTGCTTACAATACATCAGGCTCCATTCTAAGAGTTCATGATATGTATTAACTCCTGGATGTCACCACAATGTTATTAGGGAGGGCTCAGACTGAACTGAACTGAACTGAACAGAGGGTAAAGAATTTGCCTGCAATGCAGGAGACCCGGGTTCCATCCCTGGGTTGGGAAGATCCCCTGGGGGAGGGCATGGCAACCCATTCCAGTATTCTTGCCTGGAGAATCCCCATGGACAGAGGAGCCTGGTGGACTACAGACCATGGGGTCGCAAAGAATTGGACACGACTGAGAGACTGAGCACAGCACAGCACATTATTAGTACTATGCCCTCTTAGAGATGGGGAATCTGAGGCTTCCCTGGGGTCACTCAGGAAGTAAGTGGCAGAGTCCAGATGAGACCCCAGACTCTTGACACTCTGTGCTTGCCCATTTTGATGCTGTTTTGACAAAATTTACTAAGTATGGCAAAGTTGACACTAGTTTCAGACTACAACATGCTTAGTCAGAGAGTTAATCTATGAAGTGGAAATTGTTGTGACCTTCAACAAAAGCAAGTAACAGAAGTTTTCCATATAACATGTGAATCAGTTATTGATCAGGACATGAATGGTGGTAGCTGCCCACCTCAGTCCAGTTGAATGTGGGGGTGACAGTCATGGGATGTCACTTCCCCTCTGCCATGGTGGAGAACAGCTTGGGGCATCTGGGTGTGGTGAAGAACACAGTGGAGACTCAACTCTGCCATAAATATCCAGCCTGCACCCTGTTGACTTTTACCGCAAAGACTTGGCTGAGGCCTCCAGCAGCCAAGATACGGATGAAAATTTAATCTTTCCCTTCTTTCACTGTGGACCTATATATAGTCTCTCAGCTTTTCTACCTACAACACTTGCACTTTTTAATCTTCCCCGAATCTTGTTATAATGTAGTGTATATCATATATGTTAAACTCCAGTGAAAAAGTCAGGGGAATCATGATATCTCCTTGCCTTTCTCTTGAATTGCTCTTGTTGGAGAAGACTCTTGAGAGTCTCTCTTTTTCTTTATATGTTTTTAAAAATCTGTTTATTTACTTAGGCCGTGTTGGGCCATTGTTGCCGTGTGAGGGCTTTCTCTAGTTGCAGTGAGTGGAGGCTGCGTTCTAGTTGCGGTGTGCGGGCTTCTGCTTGCAGTGGCTTCTCTTGTTGTGGCACATGGGCTCCGGAGCTATGGCACACGGACTCTGGACTGCGCAGGCTGCAGTAGTTGTGGTCTGTGGGCTTAGCTGCATTGTGGCATGTGGATTATTCCCACACCAGGGATCAAACCCGTGTCCCCTTCATCGGCAGGTGGATTCCTAACCATGGGACCACCAGAGAAGTCCTCAAAATGTTCTTTTTTATGGCATTACAATAGCTATGTAATATTTATTGCTTTTAAACAGGTTGTAAATTAAACTTTTTTCAGCTCTGGGTAGAAGAAATAAAAGCAAGGTAGTATAAAATGAGCTAGAATTGCAACTTATTGGTTCTGATCTAGACCAAAACATCACAAAAGTTATTAGAAATTTTTCTTCCTTTTCTCTCGGTTAATAATTTGTAGAAAAAGTTACACTCTCCCACTGTTAGAATGCTGGCCTTTTAGTCGGTAATTGTTGTAGCCTTTTGGTGATCACTGTGTGAGGTCTAGGCCTTTCTTCAGATACCATGCTCCTACTTCACAGGTTTGTTTTGTCTAAAGAGCTGAGCAGTGCAGAATGAGCTACTTACCTCTAAGGGCCTGGATTTTCACAGCAGTAAAATGAAGAGGCTGGAGTGACTGGCCTGTAAGTTCTCTTGTTGTTGCTTGGATATTTTACGATTTGAGGCAGCCAAGAGAGTTTTACATGAAGTTCATGCAAATAGGACATTATATGCAATGATATGGAGAAGACTCTTGAGAGTCCCTTAGACTGCAAGGAGATCAAATCAGTCCATCCAAAAGGAAATCAATCCTGAATATTTACTGGAAGGACTGATGCTGAAGCTGAAGCTCCAATACTGTGGCCGCCTGATGCGAAGAACTGACTCATTTGAAAAGACCCTGATGCTGGGAAAGATTGAAGGCAGGAAGAGAAGGGGGTGGCAGAGGATGAGATGGTTGGACAGCATCACGGACTCAGTGGATGCAAGTTTGAGCAAACTCCGGGAGATGGTGAAGGACAGGGAAGCCTGGAGTGCCGCAGTCCATGGGGTTGCAAAGAGTTGGACATGACTGAGCAACCGAACAACAAGAACAACAATGCAGTGGTATGCTAATAACTAAGGACATGTCTACATACAAAGTTATAGATTTTACGGATGTGATAGATGCGTAGCCTAATTTAGAATTAATAGTAAAGTATGCAATACTCTTTATCACTAATTCCAGATATCTAACTGATTCTCATGGCTTGTTTTTGTTGATTTTTGCTGAACTTGTGTATTTTCAACCGTATTTTGAAACAATTAGATTTCAATTAAATGCTTGGTTATTATCCAATTCAGCAAAGAAATAGTTTACATCAAAGATAAACAAGTATAACTTCACCATGAATGTTGGTTGACATTTATTAAGATGAAACTGAAACAATGGTGACATTTGTTGGAACTTCATTTAATGGTAATTTGAATCACTGCTTTGCTAAACTGGATAATAGTTTTTGAATACTGGAAGAACTCAGATATTTTTGAATGTAATGGCCATATAGAATGTAATGGCTATGGAAACAATGCACTTTCAAATTTTCTCTGTATTATTATCGTCATCACTTAAGTGTAACAATCAACAATTTTCCCATCACTGTCATACATGGCAACAATCTTATTAATTGAATAACATCCCCTGAATTCTTTAGTTGTTGTGTGCGAGATTTATATTATTTCATTCAGGTCAAATTGCTTTTCTTTATTATTGTTAGGTTTTTGACTGCTTGTTCTATCAGTCGTTAAGGAATATGCTAAAATCTCCCACTCTGTGGATTTTTCTATTTCTCTTGTCAATTTTTGCTATTATTAGATATACTTGCACACTATTCTAGTAGATGCATATAAATTCAGAATTTTTATATCTTCCTGCTGAACAGACCACTTCATTTTTATGAAATGTCCATTTTTAACCTAAAGTAATATTTCTTGTCTTAAGAAATATATCTAATTCTTATCTAATTTCTTTGGTATTAGTGTGGCCACACCAGCTTTCTTTGGACCATTTGCATGGCTTTTTTGTTCACTCATTTACTTTCAGCATCCTTTATATAATGTATATCTCTTATAAGTGTTAAATGGTATTTGAATACCTAGCTTTACAATACTTGTCTTTTAGTTGGAATGTATAGTCCATTAATATATAATGTAATTATTAATATATTTTGGTTTCTAACTATAATCTGATTTTTTTCTACATACCCTACAGTTTTGCTCTCTCCTTTTTTGTCTTAATTTGGTTTTATTAGGAGTTCATTTTATTCCTCTTTTCTTCTCTATTTGTTTGTTATACACTTTTTGCCTCTTAGATTTTAGAGATGAAAAAATTATCTAACCAGAATTAATACTTTTAGGCAAAATATTCTGTGACATAAATCACAGCAATATTTTCCTAGATTAGTCTGCCACAGCAAAAGAAATAAAAGCAAAAAAAACACAGTTGAGACCCAATAAAACTTGTAAGTTTTTGCACACTCAGCAAAGGAAACCATAAACAAAACAAAGATGCAACTTAACTGGGGAAAAATATTTGCAGATGATGCAACCAACAAAGACTTAATTCCAAAATATATAGACAACTTACACAGCTCATTATCAAAAACCCAAAAAACTCAATCAAATTATGGACAAAAGACTTAGATATTTCTTCAAAGAAGGCATACAAATGGCCAACAGTCACATGAAAAGATGCTCAACATCACTAATTATTAGAGAAATGCAAATCAAAACAATGCAGTAATAACAAGTTTCATATTAAAGATGTTCAAGCTAAAATTCCAATATAGGACTCAAATTTAATTTAGTAGTGCTGACTACAATTCTCTGCTCTTTCTGCCACTTTTCCCTGACCATTATACGAGAGATAGAAATCCTTTAAATCATTACGCCCAAATCTACTTGGTTCTACCAACTGGAACTACAACAAATAAATCAGACCCTGCATGATGCCACATCGATTGTCTGATGAAGCTCTTACTTCTCCCTTGAGAAGTCTCTTCTTCTGATCCAGTATCTCCAGATGATATTCTTTATATTACTGATTTTCACATTCTCTACCATTTCAGAGGTATAATTTTAGAAGCTCAACAAAGCTATTCAATTTTACTTCTAAAGTATAAATTCAGAAGGACCCAACTCTGGTGTGGCTAGCAATAAGATAGAGGCAAACAGAATGGTCTGAGACACCAGCAGTGATACAAAAGCAGAAAAAATCGATAAGAAATGCTAAGTAATAAAGCGGCATGATTGAAGATACAGCATATTACTTGGGCGCCACTTTTAGCAAGTGAATTCTCTTAACTGATCATTTTAGATCCAATTACTGAAATTAAAATTAGCCAATTTTCAGATATACACAATCAAATTTAGGTGCATTATATATGTATAAAACCAAATGTACATTTGTTTCCCATTTATTTGGTATAGATATGTCATATCAGTAATAATGAAAATAATAAAGAAATTTAAAGTGTCATTTATAGGTACAGGTGAAGAAACAGTTTCAGAGAAATGAAAATACATGCCATAGTCAGTAAGTCCTAGAACAGAGACTGGAGAAATACATTTTTTTCCCTGATTGCCAAAAATTTAATGGTTTTAACAATTGGCAGGTAGGCTCAATATATTCACTTTTTCCTCTGTCCTTTTCTAACACCAGGTTTGATGTACTCCAGCTCTCTCACTTCTTGATAGCCAGACTGCCTTCACTAAAATTCAATATCCCCTATTCCCTAGAAATAAATTCAATGCTAATTTATTTGGGTCAACTGTCTACAATACACTTTACAATGAAAAATATTTTAATGAAGTCTCAGCTGTTTTTCCTCTTAAGCTTGAAAACATGTTAATAATTATTATTTCAGAGTGTTTCTCGTAGTGCTGAAGTTACACTCTGGCATACACTGGCTCTGCCAGGCGCCCCTATGATTCTGATGCCTTGTAGTAGGTTCAACAAACAAGGACTGGATGTTTAAACGAGATAAGACACATCTCTTCCCCTCTCCTTCATTTTTAAATTTTTGTCCCTTTTACTTTGTGTTTCCTGGAATGACTGAATTTGTACATTCTGTTCTAGAGGGGATCCAACTCATCTCTTTAGCATTACTTCCTTATTTCTTCAGGCTCCTTCCTTATTGCCCTCTAGCCTCTGTCCCCTGTGGCCTCTGTTAGCCCTCCATCAGAAGTATCCTGAGGTGACTAGCACCTGTCAGCTCAAAACCTTGGCCATGGCTAAGGCGAAGTATCCTCTCCCTGGAGACTGAAGAAGAGAGGCAATCCTTTTCTCAGAACTAATGATCTTCCCTGTTTAGGCCCCCTTCTCTTCTAGAGCGTCCTGATTCTCTCAATACTGCTTCTCATACATGGAGTCTAGAAAAATGGTACTGACGGACTATTTGCAGGGCAGGAATAGAGATAGAGACATAGAGCATGGCCTTGTGGGCACAGTGGGGGAGGAGAGGGCGGGACGGACTGAGAGAGTAGCACTGGGATCGATTGATCAATCTATCTATACACTGCTGCTGCTGCTGCTGCTGCTAAGTCGCTTCAGTCGTGTCCGACTCTGTGCGACCCCGTCCCCAGGATTCTCCAGGCAAGAACACTGGAGTGGGTTGCCATTTCCTTCTCCAATGTATGAAAGTGAAAAACAAAAGTGAAGTCGCTCAGTCGTGTCCGACTCTTCGCGACCCCATGGACTGCAGCCTACCAGGCTCCTCCTCCATGGGATTTTCCAGGCAAGAGTACTGGAGTGGGGTGCCATTGCCTTCTCCGTATCTATACACTACCATGTGTAAAATGCACAGCTAGTGGGAAGCTGCTATATAAAACAGGGAGCCCAGCCCAGCACTCTGTGCTGACCTAAAGGGCTGGGATGGGGGTGGGGTGGTCAGGAGGCTCAAGAGGGAGGAGTATATATATATGTGTGTGTGTGTGTATGTATATATGTGTATATATATATATGTATATATGCTTGTGAGTGATTTGTGTTGTTGTATGGCAGAAACCATACAATCCTTAAGGAAATCAGTCCATCCTAAAGGAAATGAGTCCTGAATATTCACTGGAAGGACTGTTGCTGAAGCTGAAGCTCCAATACTTTGGCCATCTGATGTGAAGAACTGACTCACTGGAAAAGACCCTGATGTTGGGAAAGACTGAAGGCAGGGGGAGAAGGGAACAACAGAGGATGAGATGGTTGGATAGCATCACCAACTCGATGGACATGAGCGTGAGCAAGCTCCGGGAGTTGGTGATGGAAAGGGAAGCCTGGTGTGCTGCAGTCCATGGGGTCACAAAGAGCCAGATACAACTGAGTGACTGAACTGAACTGATGGCAGAAACCATACCACATTGTAAAGCAATTATCCTCCAATTAAAAACAAAACAAAACACTGCTTCTCTCTACCAGAATACACAAAACTTATCAGGTTCAGTATTTGAAATTTACAAAATAAAAATTGCCAGATTTGTCCAGGATGAAATCAAGTGGCACAGTTGCTGTGGCATCAGCTCCCAGGCAAGTGTGCTGTAGAGAGATGGATTTCTAGAACCCACATTGAAACTAGGACGACAGGGGGATTCTGACCTTACTGCCACAGGGAATGTACAAGAATCCCAAATGTGGTTCTGGACACTTGCAGCAGCTCCCCTCTTCTTTCTTTCAGAGAATTTTGTACTCTTTAGCACATAGCATGCATTCTCCCCCTTATTTAAACACGATTGACTCACTTACCAAAGCCCTAGTGCAAATGCTATTTGCCCCCTCCTTAGGCAAACAAATAAAATGAAATAACATATTAAGTGCAAATATAGGCAAGAGGTGTGGTATCCATGGTATCGCAGCCCTGCTGTTTGAGAGACTGCACCTAAAACAAGACAGCCATATGCCACCAGTCAGCGTGTCTATTTCTAGATCAGAATGGAGTCCTGAGATCGCTCACATCCAGTCTGTAAGCTGATTATGGCCAGTGATTCATGTTCCTATGGCAATGAAGATGGCCTACTGGGGGCATGCTATTTCCACACCCTACCACAGCCCCACCTGACACATACAGTTGTTCTGTGATAGATGCTCATGGGATGTCACCTAAGGCTTCGGGGTCTGGATGCAAGGGTTGTAACTCATCTCAGTTGTTATCCTTCATGATCTAAAGTGAAATACATCTCCTGGAAATCTTAACCAGAGCAATTTCTAGGTAGTTAACAGAAATCAGTAAATTCATTTTCCTGCCTAGGAGTAGGGTCATTTTCCCATTCTCTTCTTTATGAAAAGTTGTGCAATTAGAAATAGATACGAAAAAATTAGAGATTTTGCTGGATCATGTACAAAAATATTTCTACTATGGCTAAATCTCAAATTGTGGCCATATGGCTCTTGAGAACTCTAATAACTTGTACATTGGAATGTTGTCATGAAATGTGAACATTTGAATTCTGATTATAAACATTTTTATTTTATGTATATTGCATGTCACAATAGTGATTTAGACCCAGTTAAATTTTAAAGTAGGGATACTTGCATTCAAGAAAGTCTTTAGTTACAGTAATAAAATCATTGTTCTTCCAAAATATGAATGCTAAGTTATTACTTTAATTGCTATTGTTTTCTTGGAAGTTACATACTAGGTATTACTTTTAGTTACAAATATTTCATTATTTCTCACTAATGTGAAAGTATACATGTCTGGATAAACCAGAGTGTCTATTTGTTTATAGCATAAAGTTAGTTAAGGTGTTAAGAAAATACATACTATCTTGTACAAATATGTGACATATCCTGTATATATGTGACATATTTTTTAGACATTGATACTGTCAGTCAACGTCAAGGGAGACAGTTTACTCAGTGGTTAAAAAAAGGGGTTTTGAATTCAGATATTACTTTATCACTGACTAGCTGTGTGACTTTGCCTATTTCCCCTGTCTTCTTTAAGATATCTCTACTAAGATAAAAGAGGTCCATTGATAACTTAGATGTGAATCATAGTCCAAAGAAGGGGGAGGCACTATCTGGTTTAGTCTTAAACAGGCAGGAAAACATAGAGCTAATAGCCACATTCTCTAGTCTTCCTCTCCTGAACTGAAAGTCCCTATCAAATAATCAAAACCTTTGATTATTTCCGGTGCTTGTTGTTTTCTTTCCAAATTTATGACTACATAGTCATCTTTGACTCCTTCTTCCTTTGCCTCTCATGTCTTATTGCTGAGATTTTTTTGATCGGCCACATTCTTTGCCTCATTACAAAGATGTCCTGTTTCTTACAACTAGACTCTGGTTATGTCAAACGTAACTTGGTTTTAAAAATATCTCAAAGGCAGACATCTCACCACTCTAAATTATTTTGCATTTTCCACAGATATTAATATAGGTAGCTCATCAGAGTGGGTGGTCAGTAAGTGTTCAACTGACAGTTACAAATGATGTCCAATTTTTTCATAGTAGGTTGTTGTTGTTTATTCCCTAAGTCGTATCCGACTCTTTTGCAGCCCTGTGGACTGTAGCCTGCCAGGCTCCTCTGTCCATGGGATTTCCCAGGCAAGACTACTAGAGTGGGTTGCCATTTCCTTCTCCAGGAGATCTTCCTGACCCAGAGATAAAAACTGCAACTCCTGTTTAGCAGGTGGATTTGGACTCTTTACCACTGAGCCACCTGGTTGGTTTGTACCTTTAATTTGCATTGTAGAGATTCATTGATTTGGAAAAGTTTCTAAAAATCAAATACTTAAAACACATTAATACTACTCATTTTCTTTGCCATTTGCCACTGTTTAAGTTCTGTGGACATTTGGGGATTGGAAAACAGCTCTACAAACCACAAAGAGGTCATGAATGTTGACAACACTGAATCACTCCGAAAAATAAGCACCTGCTCTTCTTAGTTACAATAATAACAAATGTCTGGTCTTTGTACAGGTCAAACAGGTTTTTTAGATTTTGCAAAAGGTAATTATTTGATATTAAGACTGTAGCTGTCTTTGGACTTTGGTAAAAAGATCTGAATCAAATATTGGGGGATTCTGATATTATGATGATAGCTTGGCTGAATATTAATGGAAAAAGTTTAGGTAGTAAGAAAGGTTTCAGTGCAGTACACACCTACATATCATAGAACACGATGTTTTCACTTGCAATGAGTATGAGGAACAAGTCTAAGACAACATCCAGATTGCCACAAAATTACATACTTAATTATGCTGCTTTTAAAAATTATGTTTCAGTTAACCACTGAGGTAAAAAGCTGGTTAAATATATTAAAAACTTGGTAAAATAGAAAGTAAAGTATGCTAGCTATTTACTTACATGCCTGCCACCCACCCATATCAGGCTATGAGCATCTTGTTAGCAGGAATTATTTTTTTTCAGATGGCATTTACCCTAGTATTTGGCCCATAACAGGTGTCAAATAATGAAAGACTGATTGCCTGATTTATATAACCCTAAACACCCTGGTGGCTCTGTCTGCAGTGCAAGAGATCTGGGTTTGATCCCTGGGTCAAGAAGATCCCCTGGAAAAGGGAATGGCAACCCACTCCAGTATTCTTGCCTGGAGAATGCCATGGATAGAGGACACTGGTGGACTACAGTTCATGGGGTTGCAAAGAGTCAGACATGACAGAGAGACTAACACAAACGCATATATGATTTTGAGACCTATAAGGAAAATATGTTATTAACTACTGCCCAAATGAAGCATAATTCAGGTACAAATTCTAGTACTGCATTGTCCAATACAGTAGTCACTAGATATATGTTAGCCACTAGAAATACTTAAATTAAAATTAATAGGGACAAAGCAAAAGCTTCAGTTCCTCAGTGGCATAACCATATTTTAAGTGCTCAAAAGCCAAATGAGCTATGGAAACTTGAATAGGATTTGCATACTACTAAAAACTGTATAAATGTTAATTATGTTGAATTGATTCAGCATATTGATTGACCTGCTTTTCAGGTCCGCTATATCCTTCTACTTTTCTGTCTATTCATTCCATTAATTTTTGAGAGTTTGATATTGAAACTCCAACTAAAACTCTTAATTTATCCACTTTAAAATAACTGCAATACATAGAGAAACTATATGTAACTTTGTTCTTTGTTTTCTAAGTCTCTTGTAAATTGCTTTCATAATTTAAAAAAGAAAGAGGAGAAAAAGAAGAAAATCCAAATGAGGCTAGGAAGTACTATATTAGATAGAGCAGATATCAAACATTTCCTTCAAAGCAAAAGTTCCACTGGATAGCACTCTTCTAGATAGTGTGACATTTTCTTCATAAGAGTAAAAACGAAACCTTACCATGTTTGTATGTAAGTTCCAATGTACGCATAGGATTTTTGCAAATATGAATACCCTCGATTTTAAGGAGTCTTGGGAAGATCCCACCTACCATATATTTATCAATCTGTATATTTATAATTGTCTTATAATGCTTGATGGCTCATTATGAGTTTTTAAATAAATTTAATAGGCTATGGAGAAAAAAGTCGCCATAAACAAGTGGGTGTCTTGCTTGTGCTTGCTGAATATTCAGATCCCATTTACGAGCTGCCAGGTCCTGATCTGAAAGGTCTGAGGCATCTTAATGAAAATATATTATTAGATATCCCCCTGTGATTCTGATGCACATGGCCTATGGGTCAAGTACTGAAAATTTTAAGGATTATATTCTTGTTTTACTTATTAAAAAAATATGCATTGACTTTCTATGTAATGGGTCCTATTCCTAGGCACCAGGGCTATAAAGACAAAGAAAGAGAAGGCACAAATGGAGATATTTAGGAGGAAGAAGAGGAGAAGGGGAAGGGAAAGGAGAAGAAGAAAAGAAAGGAGGAAGAAAGAGGAGAGAGGAGAATGGACTTGAGAGATAGGAAGCGAGGAAAATGGACAAACTTGATTGGATGTTGGGCTGGGCAATAAGCAAGAGAAAAGAGTCTGGGATGGCATTTAGCTTTCTGGCTAAGGTTGGTAGCTACTAGGACCATTCATTTAAATAGGGAAACAGAAAGAATAGCAATTTGAGGGTAAAGAAGATGTTTCACTTTTGGTATATTGGACCTGTATGCTGCCCCTGGCACGTCAAAATGGAGATATTTAGAAGGTAATTGTGTAAACAGTTTCAGAGCCTTACAAATTTGGGATGTACCAGTGTCACATGAAACTATGGGAGTGAATGAAGTCATACTGTAGAGAGAAGAGAAGACTCAGAAAGCTGGGAATTTGGTGGACATAATTATTTTAGGCAACGATTTTTAACTCTTTGGATTTATGACCTTTCTAAAAATTCGATGACTTCTAGAAAATGCCAAATTTCACAAGTTTACAAAATTCTGTGGTTTCCAAGGTGTTGAGACCCCTGTTGCTAAATCCCACAGATTTCAGGTTTCAAATGGTGAAAGAAGAAGGGAAGCCCATGAAGGACGGTGAGAAGGAAGCCAGATGGTAGACAAATTGCATTTCTAATTGACGGAGGTGTGTTCACCTGACTGAATCAACAGTATATATAAACTTTTATAAATGAGTAATCTGCTTCTCTTTTATTCCTGTTTGTAAAATCAGGAAAGCAAGAATGCACATTTAGAAGGATTGTACTAAATTCTCTTTTTCTTTATAGCCCCTCAGAGCTAGCAACTGATTTCTCTCTCCACTATTCTTTGGGTTTTTTTTCTTTTACTGTTATAATCCATGGCTTAGTTAACTCAAAAAAGAGTTTCCTAGAATATATGATACACACAATGGTATTTTCTTCCACACAAGTATAAAATAGGAGCAGAGCAAGGCTAACATGCATTTGGGTTTCATCGGATCCCTGCCTTTTATGTTCCACTTACCTACAGAAGTGATGATGATGGTGAAGTGAGTTTCATCTCGCCTTCCAGTTATGTTGTTGTAAGCACAGCACATATAGTCAGTTGTCTTCTGGGCTATTTTCTCGGATGCAACTTCCAAGCGAGGCCCATGCTTAATGACATATGTGGCATTGTTTGTCCTCTGGATCCAGGAGTAGGTGTTGGGAGGATACGAGTCAGCAGAACAATCAAACAAGATGGCTTCTCCAATATCCACAGTGAACACTTCCCCTACTTTCAGTCCTCTGTCAGAATTAACTCGAAGTCCATAAGGTCCATCTACATTAATGGAAAAGAGAAATATAGGGATGACATAAATAATCACAATATAGTTATTGAGTTTGGGAGAGTTTAGCACTATTTTATTTTCATGGAAATCTTCATGTAAACTTGGGCAATTAGGTCCTCATTTAGACTCCCAGTAAACGATAAGGACCTACAAGTGTTTTATTCTGATATCCATGGAAAAGGAAGTCATTTGAGATGTGATTGAACTTGTCTGAAACAGTGAAAGCCTTGAAACTTAGGATATAATTTTACAGACACTGTTATCATAATTGTGGTGCTAAGCTTTTGAGTCATGTATAGATAAATCTGTAAGCTTATTAGACAAATACCATTTTTCTGAAACTGCAGCTGTACTTAAAAGTAACTTTAAAATAGATTATGGCTACTACTTTCTCTTTGACAACTTTTCTTTGAGTATTATCTGTTTTTCTTCTAAGTGCTCGGACAGTTGATGCAAATATTTGAAAGTTACATAGTTTTACTGGAGCACAAATTTATGCAAAAAAGTACAGGAGTGTTCCATATTTTCATGACATTTTAAGAGTTTAAAAAAATTTAAAAATTCCTCCCCACAAGCTAAGCTTAGATTCCATTTGGAAAAAAATACATCTTTATTATCATCAATAAACTACTTAATCATGGCTATCCTATAGTGATTTTTCCTTACATAGCAATATTCCTGGAGCAGGTTGCTGTTTCTATGGCACCAAATTGTCTGCAGATTAAGACACATTTTCCATTGATTTCTTCAGAGAACAAATTAAAGAGATTAAAAAAAAAATTCCCCAGCTAGACAGGTTTTTCTCATTCAGTTATATCCTGACTTATATTCTAAAAACTTTAAGGTTTAGGTATTACTGTGCTCATAATTTAGGTGATCATAACCAGTATTTGTTGGCTATTCACCATCTGAAGGCACTTTAAGTACTTATGCAGACAACCACATTTAATCTTTAAAGCAACCATATGAGGTAATTGTTATTCTCATTATAAGGAGAAGGAAGAGATATTTTAAAAATTAATTTTCCCATGGTCACAAAGCCATTAAATAGCAGACCTAGGATTCTAAAATATATGTATTTAATTATTCATATTACCTCTCAAAAAAAAAAACTGCCAAGTTGTGTAACTTTCTTTTTCAAAACAGTGTCTGTTTTCCTAACTGTATTATTTGTTGTACAATAAATTATTGTCTAATTACATATTAATTCTGTATTCAGTTAATCAAGTAATCAAAAAATACTTGTTTTAGAGATACTAAGTGCTCCATAATATATTTAATATGTGAGTGACAAAAAGTGTATAAGACACAGTTCCTACTCTCAAGGAATTTATAAACTGGATAAGGCGATGGTTTGCTTAGAAATAACCTAATCTCAAATGTTCTAATTTTAAAAAGAGTAACACCTGTTCATCTCTCATTGTGTGGAATAATGTAATGTGATGATTAGAGAGTAGGATATCTAGATTAAATTCCGACTTTTTCAATGATTAGCAAAATGTTCTTCAAAAGCCACTTAAGCTTTTGGGGTCTCACTTTCCTCAACTTTGCTATAAAAAGATTGACTAGGTGGCTGGCTGCCAATCTTGCTATCTTTGAAATGCCATGATTCATGCCAGGCTTGTTACTTTGGATACTGGCAAGTCAACCTCAAATTTGCCGATTCCCAGAGTGGTTCTCCAATATGTCAGCATTTTCTGACCAACCTACCACTGGGGAGACAAATTTCCTAAGATACAACAGACACTGAAGGTATATAGCAATAAATTGTATTTAGCTAGAGGACATACACTTTACACATATCTGCTTCCTAAAGACATAGAGGCATCTGAAGGAAAACTATAGATTTATATTAATATATATACATGAGATGATCTTGCTTTTAGAAACATAGAAGTACCTTCAAACTCAAAGTAATCAGGAACTGGAGATGGAGGATTCAAGTGCAGAGAAATGAATGCTCCCTTCCTGGGACTGTACTAGAACTCATACTGTTTTCTCATTTCATGCTATGATACAGTCTCAGGGGAAAACCTTTGTTTTAGAATTGTGTGTTGCAGAACCACTGAATAGTTAGTTGTGTAACGGGGATGAAAAGTTGTTTTCATTCATTCAACCAAAATCAAGACTGAGATGCTACTGCATGCATGATACTGTTCTAGGCACTGTGAGGAGAACTGACGTGTTAGGTGCTGTATACATGGTTCCTGCTGCTATTATCTCAGCTCCAGTGCAGCAGCAGGGTCCCCTCAAGCTGACAGCACTGACAGAATATTAGGGAAGCAAAGGTCACTGTCTGGTGGATGCTGGTTATGGTTCACATCATAGGAAACCAATAGGAGGAATCAACAGAGGTTTGGAGTAGCAGAAGACCCCAGTCTGTCACATTTCTGAGAGCATTTCTGAGAGCAGAGCAAGGAAGGCTTGAAAATGAGAAGTGTGGTCACTCACTACAAGTTTTTGTCTTTCTACTTGTTTTCAGGGTTTATAGAATATGAGTATAAAAACAAGTCGTTTGAGAACACACATGATGATGATAAATATTGCTTTCAAAGTTTGCTGACATTACTCAAAACTTCTTTGGGAACTTTCCATTTGGAATCACTTTAGGACTGGTTCCCTGGTGGTTCATGTAGCAAAGAGTCCACCTGCAATGCAGGAGACCTGAGTCTGATCCTGGGATCGGGAAGATCCCTTGGAGAAGGGAATGGCAACTCACTCCAGTATTCTTGCCTGGAGAATTCCATGGACAGGGGAGCCTGGTAGGTTACAGTTCATGGGGTTGCAAAGAGTCAGACATGACTGAACGACTAATACTTTCACTTTCTCACAAGATAATGGCGTATTCTTAAAAGCAGTAATTCTTCCATTTTGGAGAATGGGTTTGATTTGCAGAGGAAGCCCACAGTAATTTAAAGTGAAGGCTGGTGAATAAGCTTGATTATCTAATTTAATAATCACTCTAGTTTCAAGTAAAACATGTTTCTAAAGAAAGGAATCTGATTGTCCTTATTCATCTTCCCTATACTCATTTTTATTTTGATTTTTCTACTTCCTCATTTATTGGATTTCATGATTAGCATAATCTTTTCTCTTCTGTCTGTCTTAATTATCTGCTATATCTGGCTCCTCAGAGTTAGCATCAACTGTCTCAAACTTCCTCAGTCCCCACACAAGCACCTCTTTCAGTTCTCAGAACCTAACACTTTGATGAATTTAAGTTCCTTGCTTCTGATATGATTCATTAAAATTCAGCATATTTTACCTGATTTTACAAGAAATACATTTCACTGCAGAAAATCCTAACATTCCAGAGAGGCATGAAGATGAAAACTCATTTGTTTTCATCTCAGAGAACGAACATCCATATTTCAGGTATGATCTTTAAGTCTTTTTCCTTTTGTTTTTAAAAAACTATTTATTTATTCCTTCTGGCCCAGTGGGTCTTTGTTGCTGCACATGGGCTTTCTCTAGTTGCGATGAGTGGGAGCTACTCTCTAGTTGCAGTGCCCAGGCTTCTCATTTCAGTGGCTTCTCTTGTTGCAGAGCTCAGGCTCAAGGGAGTGGGCTTCAGTAGTTGTGGCAAACGGGCTTAGTTGCTCCATGGCATGTGGTATCTTCCTGGACCAGGGATCAAATCTGTGTCCCCTGCATCAGCAGACAGATTCTTAAGCAGGAAAGTCCTAAGTCTTCTTTCTTTACCCACCGTCTCTCTCTCTCATGCACACAGATGGACTGATCTATCTATCACATTCTACATACTGCTTACAATCTACTTTCTTCTGACTACACGATGATGCTATTTCCTTCTTCATTACCATGTCAAGCTGACCAGCGTTTACTTTGAAATGCAGCCTAACATATTATTCATGGCATGAGCAATCCAACTGAGGATATTTGAGCGATTCAACCAGTGTGGCCTCTGACACTGAAGATGAAGACAGATGGATAATTCTATTTTGACTGTGGTTCAGTTTCTTGCCCTTGGCAGAGAACTCTCAATAGAAATGAAACCTTTGCCTCAGGAATGGGTGTTTACTAAGTGACTTGTAAAATCATATATCATCTGTTCTGTTTAACAATTTATGGCTGGGTGGGAACAGAACCTAAATTTCCATCATGATGCTGCTTGCCATGCTGTTTGGGAGCAGATGGCAAGTATTTACTGTGAATGACCCTTTTTTCTTTCATATTTATCACTTAGAGCACTTCCCCATGAGCAGTGCCATATGTTGTACACAAAATGCAGTGGTTACTGGGTTACAATTTACAACACAGATGGGCATACACATTTCGTGAACTGCAAGTAGATACCTGCCTGTATTACTGGCTTGACACTGTATTCCACCAAGGCCAACACCAGGTTATGACATCATAGCCTTAATGATACACTGTCACTCTTGACTTTATTATACTTTTTTTTCTGCCAAAATAAAAAGCAATTCCTGTTTTTGTGAAGGAAATTGTCATAGAAACAGCACCTCAAGAAAACAGAAGAAGTGATTCATGCTGAAATTCTAAATTATGATGTGGGCCTCTTTGGGGGAATATTGAAATATCACATTTACTACATTGTTGAGGAACATTGGTAAAGGTCAGAAAAAACAAACAAAAGGAAATGGAGGGCAGCGTGAGGGCCCTGTTGAGAGGAAGGGCCCAGCCGTGCGGCACTGCAAAAGGAACGGAGCAGGCAAGGGGTGAGGCCAGAGCCACTCCGGAGAAGTCGAGGACTGGTGGCTCTTTAGACGACATCGAGGGCTCCCCTAGAGGACGAGGAGGCATCCCCAAGTAGATGGAAGTCCTTTATTGGATGCTGGGTGTCTGAGTCGGGGGAGGAGCCTTGGGGATGTCTGTTTGGCCCTGACTTCAGAGAAGCCCCTGAGGAAGAATGAGAGAAAGAAACAGGATCCTGGGGGGTGACTGAGAGGATGTCCCACTGGCTAAGGGGTCCGCTGTGTGATTTCTGCATAGATCTTAGAGGGTGGAACTGTGAAAAACCCACCAGAATCCTCAGGATGCTCATGTCATGACAGGTTACTTCCTCCTGCCTTGGCCAGGATTGCAGGGCCTCAAAGAGTAGCCCTTGGCAGCCAGGTCTTTCCTCTGATCCAGCATCCCACAGGCTACCCTGACAGTTAACCAAAAATGGAGTGCCAGAAGAGTAAGCCCGTTACATTTTAAACCCGCATATGTTGGAGCAGCCTCATACACGCAGTCCTCTTATGAACATTTCACAGTGGGTGGTGGAGGTTACGGTCTTCCATTGCATTCAAGAGTGTTCCCCAGAAAGAGCTGGAGCTGGCAGATGAGAACCTGGAGTCTCTTAGCTGGTCTCATTCCCGTGTGTCTCACTGTGTGAGCATCTTGTGCTGGTTGTAGGTGCTGTCACCTAGCCCTGGTTTAGTCGTCACTTCACAGATAATGAACCACATGCCTCTTCCTTCTGGTTGTGCTCGTCAATACAGATAATTTTGTAAGCAGCAAGCTTGAGGTGTGACAACTTACAGCAGTTTTTTGCATGAGTAAAAGTCCCTCGCAATTTCTGACTGTTGGAAGAACTCGAAGAAGGCCAGAAAGGAGATGGCAGTTAGCTGGGGTTTATAAGATGACGAAGACACGACACAAGATGGACAAGGATGATAATTGGGCCTCCAAGAACAATTTATGAAAAAAGAATATGCAAACTTAAAATAGAATGTGTACCTAAATACCCAGAAGCACCCACTTTGTAAGATTTGTAACAAAAATTAATATGAATGGAGTTAATAGTTCTAATGGAGTGGTGGACCCAAGAGCCATATCAGTGTTAGCAAAATGGCAGAATTCGTATAGCGTCAAAGTCGGCCTGCAAGAACTTCAGTATCTAATGATGTCTAAAGAAAATATGAAACTCCCTCAGCTGCCTGAAGGACAGTGTCACAGCAATTAATCAAAAAGAAAGCCACAGCCCTCCCCTGCCCCCCATTCTATTTAAGCAGTCTTCATTTTCCACAGTAGTAAATTTTCTAGATATGTCTTGTAGACTTCAAAGAACTGGAAAGAAAGCTCCCATTCAAAGGCAGTTTATCTTAAGATACTATTCAGTTCAGTCACTCAGTCATGTCCAACTCTTTGTGAGCCCATGGACTGCAGCATGTCAGGCCTCCCCATCCATCACCAACTCCCAGAGTTTACTGAAACTCATGTCCATTGAGTTGGTGATGCCGTCCAATCATCTCATCCTCTGTCATCCCCTTCTCCTCCCACCTTCAATCTTTCCCAGCATCAGGGTCTTTTCCAACAAGTGAGTTCTTTGCATCAGATGGCCAAAGTACTGGAGTTTCAGCTTCAGCATCAGTCCTTCCAATGAATATTCAGGACTGATCTCCTTTAGGATGGACTGGTTGGATCTCCTTGCAGTCCAAGGGACTCTCAAGAGTCTTCTCCAACACCACAGTTCAAAAGCATCAATTCTTTGGCGCGCAGCTTTCTTTATGGTCCAACTCTCACATCCATACATGACCACTGGAAAAACTGTAGTTTGACTAGACAGATCTTTGCTGGCAAAGTAATGTCTCTGCTTTTAAATGTGCTGTCTAGGTTGGTCATAACTTTTCTTCCAAGGGGCAAGCGTCTTTTAATTTCATGGCTGCAATCACCATCTGCAGTGATTTTGGAGCCCCCCCCCACCCCGCCAAAATAAAATCTGTCACTGCTTCCATTATTTCCCCATCTATTTGCCATGAAGTGATGGGACCAGATGCCATGATCTTCGAAGCCAACTTTTGCACTCTCCTCTTTCACTGTCATCAAGGGGCTCTTTAGTTCTTCTTCACCTTCTGCCATAAGGTGGTATCATCTGCATATCTGAGTTTATTGATATTTCTCCCAGCAATCTTGATTCCAGCTTGTGCTTCATCCAGCCCAGCACTTCACATGATGTACTCTGCATATAAGTTAAATAAGCAGGGTGACAATATACAGCCTTGACATACTCTTTTCCTGATTTGGAACCAATCTGTGGTTCCATGTCGAGTTCTAACTGTTGCTTCTTGATCTGCATACAGATTTCTCAGGGGCAGGTCAGTTGGTCCAGGATTCCCATCTCTTGAAGAATCCTCCACAGTCTGCTGTGACCCACACAGTCAAAGGCTTTGTCATAGTCAATAAAGCAGAAGTAGATGTTTTTCTGGAACTCTCTCACTTTTTCAATGATCCAGCGGATAGCGGCAATTTGATCTCTGATTCCTCTGCCTTTTCTAAATCCAGCTTGAACATCTGGAAGTTCACGGTTCACATAGTGTTGAAGCCTAGCCTGAAGGATTTTGAGCATAACCTGGCTAGCCTGTGAAATAAGCACAGATGTACGGTAGTTTGAACATTCTTTGGCCTCTGTTGAATTCTTAATAAGTGTTAAGTATTGCCTTAGGGATACAAAGGGATACAAAAGTGAATAACACAGAGCTCCTACTTTTACTTGAGATGCTTATGAGTGGAAAAGGCTCAGGGAAAGTGAGTGCTGGGGAGAGAAGGGAATGAGGTGCGGAAGGTGCACAGCAAACCTCTTAGGGATGCTGAGGGGGTGAGACAAGATAGGGGGCAGGTGAGCCTTTCTGAAGATGATGATATTGTGATGTGTGTAAATAGGTGAAGGAAGGGAAGTGAGAACGGTTTCCATTAAATGATAAAGTTTATAAGCATGTTGATGCCGTATCAGTAAGATAAATGACAGATCTTCAGCATACATATTTTAAAGACCCAAACCAAAAAGAAAACAAAAAGAAACAAGAAAATATGGCTATGTGTGTTTCTATATGTTATATGATAGGTGGTTGTTTTTCAGTCACTAAGTCTGACGGCAGCATGTCAGTCTCCTCTGTCCTTCACTATCTCCCAGCTGCTGCTGCTAAGTCGCTTCAGTCGGGTGCGACTCTGTGCGACCCCATAGACGGCAGCCCACCAGGCTCCCCCATCCTTGGGATTCTCCAGGCAAGAACACTGGAGTGGGTTGCCATTTCCTTCTCCAATGCATGAAAGTGAAAAGTGAAAGTGAAGTCGCTCAGTCGTGTCTGACTCTCCATGACCCCATGGACTGTAGCCTACCATGCTCCTCCGTCCATGGGATTTTCCAGGCAAGAGTACTGGAGTAGGGTGCCATTGCCTTCTCCACTATCTCCCAGAGTTTGCTCAAATTCATATCCACTGAATCAGTGATGCTATCCAACCATCTCATCCTCTGCTACTCCCTTCTCCTTTTGCCTTCAAGCTTTCCAAGCAACAAGGTCTTTTCCCATGAGTTGGATCTTCGAGTCAGGTGGCCACAGTACTGAAGCTTCACCTCCAGCATCTGTCCTTCCAAGGAATATTCAGGGTTAATTTCCTTTAGGATTGACTGGTTTGATCTCCTTGCTGTCCAAGAGACTCTCCAGAGTCTTCTCCAGGACCACAATTTGAAAGCATCAACTCTTTGGTGCTCAGCCTTCTTTATGGTCCAACTCTCACATCCATACATGACTACTGGAAAAACCATGGTTTTGACTATATGGACATTTGTTGGCAAAGCAATGACTCTGCCTTTTATTATGTTGTTTAGGTTTGTCATAGTTTTCCTTCCAAGAAGCAAGTGTCTTTGGATTTCATGGCTGCAATCACCATCTGAAGTAATGTTGGAGCCGAAGGGAAAAAAAAATTGTCACTGCTTCAATTTTTCCCCCTTCTATTTGTCATGATGTGATGGGACCAGATGCCACTATCTTAGTTTTTTTTTAATGTTGATTTTCAAGCCAGTTTTTTCACTTTTTTTTCACCCTAATGAAGAGGCTCTTTAGTACCTCTTCATTTTCTGCCATTAGAGTGGTATAATCTGCATATCTGAGGTTATTGATATTTCTCCCAGAAATCTTGATTCCAGCTTGAGATTCATCCAGCCTGGCATTTTGCATGATGTATACTGCATAGAAGTTAAATGAGCAGGGTGAAAATATACAGCCTTGACATATTCCTTTCCCAATTTTGAACCAGTCTGTTGTTATGCGTCCAGTTCTAATTGTTGTTTCTTGACCCACATACAGGTTTCACAGGAGACAGGTAAGGTGGTCTGGTATTCCCATCTCTTTAATAATTTTCCATAGTTTGTTGTGATTCACATACTCAAAGGCTTTAGTGTAGTCAATGAAGCAGAAGTAGATGTTTTTCAGGAATTCCCTTGCTTTCTCTGTGATTCAGCGAACGTTGGCAATTTGATCTCTGGTTCCTATGCCTTTTCTAAACCCAGCTCATACATATGGAAGTTCTCAGTTCATGTACTGCTGAAGCCTAGCCTGAAGGATTTTTTTTTTTTTCAATTTTTTAAGATTTTTATTAAAATTATCTTTAAATTACAGAAATATGGAAGATTAAGAATAGTACAAAGAACTCTGATACTTTTTACCCAAGCTTGCCTATTACTAACATTTTGTCCCATTTGCTTTTACATTTCTCTCTCATTCTCCATCTTTCTCCTTCACTGTCTCTTTCATGGGATGTGTGTGTGTATGTGCCTATTTCTCTTTTTTTAAAAAAAATTTTTATTTTTACTTTATTTTACTTTACAATACTGTATTGGTTTTGCTGAAGGATTTTGAGCATAAACTGGCTAGCCTGTGAAATAAACGCAGTTGTATGGTAGTTTGAACAATCTTTGGCACTTCACTTCTTTGGAATTGGAATGAAAACTGACCTTTTCTAGTCTTCTGGCTACTGCTGAATTTTTCAAATTTGCTGACATATTGCATGCAGAACTTTAATATCATCTTTTAAAATTTTAAACAACTCAGCTAGAATTCCATTACCTCAGCTAACTTTGTTTGTAGTATTGCTGCCTAAGGTCCACTTGACTTCACACTCCAGGATGTCTGGATCTAGGTGAGTGACCACATCATCGTGGTTATCTGGGTCATTAAGACCTTTTTCGTACAGTTCTTCTGTGTATTCTCGCCACCTCTTCTTAATCTCTTCTGCTTCTGTTAGGTTCTTAACATTTCTGTCCTTTATTGTGCCCATCTTTGCATGATATGTTCCCTTGGAACCTCTAGTTTTCTTGAAGAGATCTCTAGTCTTTCCCATTTTACTGTTTCTTTGCATTGTTCATTTAAGAAGGCCTTCTTATCTCTCCTTGCTATTCTCTGGAACTCTGCATTCAGTTGGATATATCTTTCCCTTTCTTCCTGGCTTTTGCTTTTCTTCTTTCCTCAGCTATTTGTAAAGCTCAAGACAACCACTTTGCCTTCATGCATTTCTTTTCTTTGGGATGGTTTTGGTCACTGCCTCCTGTATAATGTTATGAACCTCCATCCATAGTTCTTCAGCCACTCTGTCTATCAGATCTAACCCCTTGAATCTATCAGTCACCTCCAGTGTATAATAATAAGGGACTTGATTTAGGTCATACTTGAATGGCCTAGTGGTTTTCCCTACTTTCTTCAATTTAAGCCTCAAGTTTGCAATAAAGAGCTCATATCTGAGCCACAGTCAGCTCCTGGTCTTGTTTTTGCTGACTGTATAGAGCTTCTCCATCTTCGGCTGCAAAGAATATAATCAATCTGATTTCAGTATTGACCATCTAGTGATGTCCATGCATAGAGTCATGTCTTGTGTTGTTGGAAGAGAGTGTTCGCTATGACTAGTGTGTTCTTTTGGCAAAATTCTTCTTAGCCTTTGGTCTGCTTCATTTTGTACTCCAAGGTCAAACTTGTCTGTTACTTCAGGTATCTCTTGACTTCCTACTTTTGCATTGCTATCCCCTATGATGAAAAGGACATCTTTTTTTTGGTACTAGTTCTAGTTGTAGGTCTTCATAGAACCATTAAACTCCAGCTTTTTTAGCATCAGTGGTTGGGGCATTGGATGACTTGGATTACATTGGATGACTTGGATTACTGTGATGTTGAATGGTTTGCCTTGGAAACAAACCAAAGTCATTGTGTCATTTTTGAGATTGCACCCAAGTACTGCATTTCAGACTCTTCTGCTGACTATGAAGGCTACTCCATTTCGTCTAAAGGGATTCTTGCCCACAGTAGTAGATACAATGGTCATCTGAATTAAATTCACTCATTCCTGTCCATTTTAGTTCACTGATTCCTAAGAGGTCTGTGTTCAATCCTGCCATCTCCAGCTTCACCACATCCAGTTTACCTTGATTCATGCACCTACCATTCCAGGTTCCTATGCAATATTGTTCTTTATAGCATTGGAGTTTAATTTCACCACCAGACACACCCACAACTGAGTGTTGTTTCTGCTTTGGCCCAGCTGCTTCATTTTTTCTGGAGTTATTAGTAATTGCCTTCCACTCTTTCCCTAATAGCATATTGAACAACTTCTAAACTGGGGAGCTCATCCCCAGGGTCATATCTTTTTGCCTTTTCATATTGTTCATAGGGTTCTCCCAACAAGAATAGGTGAATGGTTTCTCATTTCCTCCTCCATTGGACCACATTTTGTCAAAACTCTTCACTATGATCCGTCCATCTTGGGTGGCCCTGCACAGCATGGCTCATAGGTTCAGTGAATTATACATGCCCCTTTGCCATGACAAGGCTGTGAATTATGAAGGGGTATATGATAGCTACTAAATTGCTTATCACAAAGAAGACCATGATGTTTGATTTTTTTAATCGAATCAAACCATAAGTGAATGAGTGAATAAATGAATGAATGAGTGAATAAGTGAAGGTCAAGAAGATGAGATGTTGACCCAGTGAAAGTTTTTGCATTTGAATGCAAAAATAATCAAGAAGATGTTAACACTATTCACAATTACTACATAGCAAGAGTAAAAAATATCTTTTTAAAATCATCGAGGTAATTCATCCTCACAATGTAGAAGTGGAACTCATATGGCAAAATTTTCTAAACATTCATTCAACTACCTGACATTAGTCTTTACTCAAGACAGGCATTTCTCTGTGAGGTTTGCATAGATTATGTCTAAAAAGAATGCAAGGAAGAAAGTTCAGTCTATAAATAAAAGATATGTTCTATAAAATCTGAACTTATTCAAATGGAGATATTCTAATTCTTTTAAATAACACAGGAAAGGAAAGGAAATTTAAGAGTTTAAAGCTTTTATCAGTGATTATGGTTTTCCCTCCATTTAAATACTTTACACACTGTGTAACACCATTTTCTGTGATAATTATAAGATTAGGGCATGAACATGCACATGTTGAAAGAAAGACCTTATTCAATATTTTTACTTTGTCAGATTAAAGTAAACTATATAGCAAAACAAAAGTGTATTTCAAGATCATGCAAATGACATTTTCATGTATCTATAATTGCTTATGAAATTTTCCCCAGGAATTTTTTGTTTAAATTTATGGCTAAAGTTCAGAGATACGTAAATACATGGCAAGATACAAAGAATTCATGTAAAGGAAATATTTTCATGTAGAAGAATGAAATGTGTTAAATAATGGTAATTTCTGGGGAAGAATGTTCTTTCCAAAGTATTCTTTCAGTATTCTCTTTGAAGGTATCTTCTAAATTACCCAGGTTTTCCATAATTTCTTGATATCATGTTGCCATTTATGTCATCATAGTTTGGGCTCCAAATGAAAAGAAAAAAAAGAGGAAAAGCAAACTAGCTAATATTATTGGGTTTTTCCTATGCTGCCTTCTTTACACATAAAATCTCACGTAAACCTCTCCATTCCACTAGAGATAGGGTTTAGTCTTATACTGGGACGGTGTTGATAAGATGAGGAAACTGGCACATAGAGTAATAATGGAGAACCAAAGCTTTAACGCAGGCAGTTTGAATTGACAGCTTAGACTCATAACACTGTGCTAAAGGCTATACTCTCCAAAGGACACAGCACTTATTGGAGTCTGTGTCAAAACAAAATATGATCAGGTTTTCGTCAGTGGACAAAGAATGCTCCAACACAATTTTCTGCTGTCTCTTATTACACTGAGTGATTGTTTCTTTGAATTAATTTTTAGTTGATGATATCTGGCTGGTTTAATATCTTGTTTTTCATTTTATACCTTTTCTATGTGAATGTAAATCGTTTAGACCAAATAATAAGGAACATTCTAAATAATGTAAGGATGTCTCTATATAGCCTTAGGTTTGATTTCATTTGTCTGCTCCCATTTTCTTTCACAGTGTTCAGGTAACTTGAATGCTTAGGTCTGTGCTCCCTGGAGTTGAATGGAAGTTTACATTTATGTCAGAATAACATTATTCAGTCAAGAATATGGCTACATGTACTAACAGACAGTGCCAAATCTAAATTTTTCACTCTAATTCAATGTTAGTCATGCAGATAGTCACAGTTTACACTTTGTAAGTCCATTTCTCTGTGTTTTAAGGCAGACAATATTTTCACACTGTTATCTGAATATAAGGCTATGTAAAACTACTATAAAATATAGCTAAAAGTTTAGCTATACAAACAATGTCATTGTTAAACACAATATAACTAGTGACTGTAATAAATCTTATATAAAATTTGTTTGAAGAGTGGTGTTTTAGTATTTTTTTTTTGGTGAAAAACTATAACTTCCTTCTTCCTTTATGCTCTTTAATACATTGATAATTTCTCCTCTTTCTTCATGAAGGGACTGGTTCATCTTTGAGACACTGAATTCTGAACTAGGTTGGATTAGCAGATAATCCCCTTTGGGTTCCCCTTCACTCATGCTGCATTATACAATATATGAAGTTTTTTCTATTTCTATGTGAACAATACTTTTTTGGAAAAAAAATGCTTTTAAGTTGCTCTTAGACGTGTTTAGTTACTGAATGTAGCTCAAAATTGGTGACTTTTTCTCTGTATGATAGGTTAATAAAATACATCCTACCTCCCTTTTTTCCTTTCCTATATATATTCTTTCTATAATTGTATGACATTTGTGATCTATTTTGAAAACATGCTCTCTAAACAAACATTTCTTGATTTACTCTATGTTTGCGTATTTATTTATAAAATATTCTGTAGTCTTCTAAAATATTTGGAGCTTTGCTTAAAAAATAATTTTCCTCATTGTTTACCAAGTGATGCCTGGTGTTCAAAGCTCCCTGCAATCTGACTCTGCTTTTCAAAGCTCTGCTTATGCCACTTAGCTTTTATGAAAGACCTGCATTAATACCTGTTTTAGCTGACTGAGTGGAGAAGGCAATGGTAACCCAGTACTCTTGCCTGGAAAATCCCATGGATGGAGGAGCCTGGTGGGCTGCAGTCCATGGGGACACAGACTGGACATGATGGAGCAACTTCACTTTCCCTTTTCACTTTCTTGTGTTGGAGAAGGAAATGGCAACCCACTCCAGTGTTCTTGCCTGGAGAATCCCAGGGACGGGGGAGCCTGGTGGGTTGCCGTCTATGGGGTCGCACAGAGTCAGATACGACTGAAGTAACTTAGCAGCAGCAGCAGCAGTAGCTGACTGAGAGAAGTCTGGAGAGGACTTTTGCTTTCTCGAGAAAGAGATGAAAAATGAAAAATAGCATTCAGAGTTTGTTTTTCAGGAACTGTTTTAGGGGCAGTGGGCTCCCCAGCAGCAAAAGTGGTGCCACCAAGCTCCTTCCCAGTGAACTACACTCAGCATCTCAGCATCAAGCCTCCATAGCTTTGAACTTTGTGGGCATCTGTGTTTTATTTTGACTCACTTTTTGCAGGTCATAAGGTAATGCTTGTTTACTTTGCACCATTTTGATTCCTACAAGGTTTCAAAGGAACATTCCATTTTCTGACAGAGGGGAGTGGGGAAGCTGTATCTATTCCTTGTTGTATCCTATACTCCAGTCAAACTGGACCATTTGCCAAATACTCTGCCCTCTGCCTAGTGTCTGTGCCTACTATCCCGAGTGCCTGAAATGTTTTTCCAGACATTTCCCCTTGCCTCCTTCAAATCCATCGTTCAAGGTCCGTCTCAAATGTTACTTCCTACAACAAGCCTTCTCTTCAGCTAGAAGTACTGCTTTCCTTCTCTGAATTCCCAAAGACACATAATATTGTACTAATAATAGTAGCCAACAGTTATATACTATTTACTATGGGCCTGTCACTCTGGGGCTTTCTTAGTGACTCAGATGGTAAAGAATCTGCCGGCAATTCAGGAGACCCAGGTTTGATCCCTGGGTGGGGGAGATCCCCTGGAGAAGGGAATGGCAACCCACTCCAGTATTTTTGCCTGGAGAATTCCATGGACAGAGCCACCTGGCGGGCTACAGTCCAAAGGGTACCAAAGAGGTGGACGTGACTGAGCAACTCACACTGAGTCACTGTTGTAAGCCAGTTACGCACAGTAACAGATTTAATCTGAATAATAACAGTACCTATGAAGCAGGCATGATCATTATCACCATTATATAGATGAGGAAACTAAGGCACAAGAGAGCTAAGGCAGTAGAAGCAGGATTTGAACCCAGGCCTTTCGTTCCAGAGTTCTGTGCCTACGCTACGCTCCTCTGTAGGCACTCCTACAGTATCTATGATATTCTCATACATTTCATTCTCACATTATCTCACTTCTGCTAAAATACTGGATAGCTTCCAGTTTTAAGAATCAGGGTCCCATGTTCCTAGCCTGTGCAGTGTTCCCGTTCCCTCTGATTTCTGGGTGAATTTGGCCACTGGGGATTCCTGGCAGTAGATTAGAATGAGGGAGGAGAATGAGGCTGAGATATTTGTTCTCCTTGTTCCTTTCCTCATTCTGGCTGTTTCTTTCCACCATAAGCCCCTGCTTTATGGAATTTTAGTTTTCAAGGTTTCCAGTAACCTCTCCTTGCTCCTGTCCTTCTGGATCTAGGTGCAGAAACAGGTATTATTGGTAACAGTCTGGGGTTTTCCTACATCCCATTCACATCTTTGTACTTAGTCCCTTTGCTTATCCTAACCTGTCATTTGTTCACTGTTGAAATCCAGATACAGCCAATAAACACATTAGAAGATTTTTTAAAAGAATCAATGGTTCCATTTTTCTTTTTTTTTTTTTAATTTTTTTTTGAAATTTTTATTTTAACTTTAGTTTACTTTACATTACTGTATTGATTTTTCTTATCTTAATCTTGCTTAAAGAAGCAGATCTTATTGTATACCTGTATCATACCACTGTATTACACTTCCCTGAAGTTGCTTTTCCGACCACATTTCTGGAGCTCAGTTTTATTGTTAAACTTGATCTAGCAGAAAAAAAAAACCCTACATATGCTGGTGCTTTTCCTCAAAGAATCAAAAACACACATTCTCAAGAAAGACTATCAATTTTCTATTAAAGAAAACAGAAGACAGATGTATTGATAACACAAACAGCCTCCACTTACTGGATGCCTGCTTGGTGTTAGCCACTGGCTACTTTTCGGATAGGATTTCACTCATTGTAGGGAAGTAGTTTTAACCATTTCCATTTTATAGATGAGGCCCAGAAAGGTCAAGGGATTTCTTAAGGTCACATATGTAGTGACGGAACCCATTGCCTACTTAGGTCTGTCTACCTCCTAAGCACTTAAACCATAGTCTTTAGGGCCTTTCTGAGCATTATGGAGATATGTTTGATGAGGGAGTAGATATATTTACAAGGCTTAATTCTACCCTTGTGGTTCAACCAGCTGAACCCTCCACCCTCCACCACAGGGTGAGAAGCTTTTCTTTGCCATGCCTTGTTTGTTTTGTTACACTGCTATTGTGGCCGTGCACTAAGTAAGCTATGATGGTAACTGATCAGATGGCTTCCCAATGTGATAAGCCATCGGTTCAACTTGGGGAGCTTTTGCACAAACCACTCCCTCTCTCCTTCACTCAGAGGACATGGCAATGTCTAGAGACACTTTCAGTTGTCACAACTGGAGGGAAGGGTGCTACTGGTACGTAGCAGGTAGGGGGTAAGCAGCTGTTAGACATCCTATAATGCAAAGGACAAGTACCCACAACAAAGAGTTGTCCAGTCAAAATGTCATTAGGGTGGAGGCTGAGAAACCTCTTGAGAGGCTGAAAGTAGGATGCAATGCTAGACATATTAGAGGTGGTGCTGCCGAGTAGGGGTGATGGGGGAAAGTAATACGATCAAGAGAGATCTTGCATGGGTTGATGATGACCATATGACATAAACTGAAAAGTTTGGTGAACTTAACTTTTTACATGAGATTAAAGTTACAACGATAACAATAGCAACTACGGCGACAGATAAAAGAACCAAAGAAAAATGAAACCTGAAATTATTACAGACTCTCTGGGAAGCTGAATAACTTGCTGCAGAATAATTATGTCTTCTCTGTGATCCTCTCTGTACCCTGCCTCTAAAAATGGGGCTGAGAAAATGGGCAGAGAGACTAGCCATACCCTGGGCTGTATTACCCACATATAACCTGGGAACATTTTCTCCCAGTGGTCAGCTCCAGAGCACATCCCTGTCCCATTTTATGATAAACAACTCTCCCTCCTTGTGGGTGAATAAATCAGTGCGTTCTGCATGGTTCTGGGTTCTTGAAATTGAGGTTTCTAGTTTTAATTGGCAATAAGGTCACAGAATGCACCAAGTCAAGAATATATTCAAAAGACCAGTATCTCAACTGGATCTTCAAGAAACTGGGTTGTGCAAGTGACTATACTTCATGACAAGACAGTGCCTAGGAAGTAGGATTGCAGCTAGCACTGCATTACAATAATGGTGAAAACCAAATGACCCCTGGTATTGATGTTCTCTGTGACTACTCTGGTGAAAACTTTCCAGAAGGAAACTCAGTTGATCAGACGTGTCTGACTTTTGTGACCCCAAAGAATGGGGCCCATCAGGCTCCTCGGTCCATAGAGTTTTCCAGGCAAGAATACTGGAGTGGGTTGCCATTTTCTTCTCCAGGGCTATATAAATATATATACATTTTTAAAAACTTACAGTATATGGTAGGCATAATGATGTCGCTTTCCATCCTACTGACAGCATTCTTCACCAGGCAACTGTAATTCCCTATGTCTTCTTTGGTCACTGGAGCAATATGAAGGCTGCTGTTTTGAAGAGAGAAGGAGTTGGTGGAGCTGGTGTGGACAGGCCTCCCATTCTTCAGCCACTGATAAACCCGCCGGCTGCCCCCTTCCACGAGGCATGTCAGGGTCACGTTTCCCACGTACTCCACAGCCCCAGAGGAAGGCTGAATCTGCACCACTGGTTTTGTGACAGGATCTGCAACATCAGAATGAAAGAAATGTATTTCCAATAGCCAAATCAATCTTGAGAAAGAAGAATGGAACTGGAGGAATCAACTTGCCTGACTTCAGGCTCTACTACAAAGCCACAGTCATCAAGACAGTATGGTACTGGCACAAAGACAGAAATATAGATCAATGGAACAAAATAGAAAGCCCAGAGATAAATCTACACACCTATGGACACTTTATCTTCAACAAAGGAGGCAAGAATATACAATGGAGTAAAGACAATTTCTTTAACAAGTGGTGCTGGGAAAACTGGTCAACCACTTGTAAAAGAATGAAACTAGATCACTTTCTAACACCACACACAAAAATAAACTCAAAATGGATTAAAGATCTAAACATAAGACCAGAAACTATAAAACTCCTAGAGGAGAACATAGGCAAAGCACTCTCTGACATAAATCACAGCAGGATCCTCTATGATCCATCTCCCAGAATACTGGAAACAAAAGCAAAAATAAACAAATGGGATCTAATTAAAATTAAAAGCTTCTGCACAACAAAGGAAACTATAAGCAAGGTGAAAAGCAAGGTGAAATAGCAAATGAAGCAACTGAGAAACAACTAATCTCAAAAATATACAAGCAACTTATGCAGCTCAATTCCAGAAAAATAAATGGCCCAATCAAAAAATGGGCCAAAGAACTATATAGACATTTCTCCAAAGAAGACATATGGATGGCTAACAAACACAAGAGAAGATGCTCAACATCACTCATTATCAGAGAAATGCAAATCAAAACCACAATGAAGTACCATTTCACACCAGTCAGAAGGGCTGCAATCCAAAAGTCTACAAGCAATAAATGCTGGAGAGGGTGTGGAGAAAAGGGAACCCTCTTACACTGTTGGTGGGAATGCAAACTGGTACAGCCACTATGGAGAACAGTGTGGAGATTCCTTAAAAAACTGGAAATAGAACTGCCATATGACCCAGCAATCCCACTGCTGGGCATACACACTGAGGAAACCAGAATTGAAAGAGACACATGTACCCCAATGTTCATTGCAGCACTGTTTACAATAGCCAGGACATGGAAACAACCTAGATGTCCATCAGCAGATGAATGGATAAGAAAGCTGTGGTACATATACACAATGGAGTATTACTCAGCTATTAAAAAGAATACATTTGAATCAGTTCTAATGAGGTGGGCGAAACTGGAGCTGATTATACAGAGTGAAGTAAGCCAGAAAGAAAAACACCAATACAGTATACTAACACATATATATGGAATTTAGAAGTATGGTAATGATAACCCTGTATGCAAGACAGCAAAAGAGACACAGATGTGTAGAGTGGACTTTTGGACTCTGAGGGAGAGGGAGAGGGTGGGATGATTTGGGAGAATGGCACTGAAACATGTATAATATCATGTAAGAAACGAATTGCCAGTCTATATTCGATGCAAGACACAGGATGCTTGGGGCTGGTGCATGGGGATGATCCAGAGAGATGATATGGGGTGAGAGGTGGGAGAGGGGTTCAGGATTGGGAACTCATGTACACCGGTGGTGGATTCACGTCAATGTATGGCAAAACCAATACAATATTGTAAAGTAAAATAAAGAAAAAATAAAAATTAAAAAAGAAAAGAAATGATCTTTGTCACCCCAGGATTATAATTAAAGTCTAGGAGATCTTTCACATGTTTTAAATCCTAGGAAAATGACTCCAAAATTTTGTACTTTTTAAATGTAGACAGCTCAGGAAGTAATTAAAGAAGAGGATAAAAAAAAGTCATTGCAAATAGAAAATGATGATATAAAAATACCATTTATAGCAGAGATAACCAATTCTAGAACTTAATCTTCAAGAATTTTGTAATGAAAACCTTTAGTTTATAGATAATTCAGTTAGTGGTGAAGAACATCAGCTTCCTTATTTCCTGTTCATTGTGCTCCCCCTGACACCATAAAGGTTTACTCTCACAGGCAAAGTTTACATGGTTATTCCCCTCTCTTGATTTGTCCTGATATCCCAAGGGCAATTGGTTGGGATAGATGTAGTGAACACAAATTCCTAGCCACTATCTGCAAAATACAAAGCTTAGACATACTATACTTTGGGGGTATCAAGTGAAGGTTTTAAAGAATCATATTTTCACCATTTACTTTTCTTCCTATGTAAGTAAGCTAATTGTATGTTTTAATTGCTGTGCATTTGTACTGCAGCATTATTTCAGTCACTGTACCATGTTAGTCTCTTTAACAAACCAAAGCCTATTATTAACTTCCCTTCTGTGCAAAATTACAGGTCACACAGAGAGAGTAAGTTGATAAATAAGTAACAGACAACTGGTTCCAGTGTTTAGCTTTGAATTCCTATCAGACTTTTAATTGGGGTTGATGCATCTTCTCAGGTAAATTTGTTCTGACTCATGTTCACTTTCATTTTACATTGGCAAATGTGCATTAGAGCATATACAGATTCAGTGCTTCCACCCAGAGAAGACAGGAAAAAATGAAAGATAAGGCGAAAGGAGTTTGAAAAGCAAACTGCAGGAAAGCTGGGTAGCCCTGAAGAGCCCTCCAGCCTTTCTCAAGATGGAGGAAATCAAGATGGCCACTCAATGTAACCCTTTATATTCCCTGGCAAGAGCAAATGGTTTGGAGTAGCTTACAGCATTATGATTTAAAAAGATTGTTTGGTATATTTATTATGTGGAAACAGCTTTTGTTTCAAAAATGCCTTTGCATGGAAACATTATATGTGATATGGGAAAAGTCAAATAGGTAATGTCTAAAGTCTTGTACGGGGAGAACCAGTCATTAGAAAAGACATTGGTACTGCGATCACGCACTTGGATTTAACAGTGTCACTCAGATGTGGAAGTTTCCCAAGAAGATTTTTTTACACAGGTCCTGTGCATGTGTGCTAAGTCACTTCAGTCGTGCCCAAATATTTGTGATCCCATTGACTGTAGCCCACCAGGCTCCTCTGTCCATGGGATTCTCCAGGCAAGAATACTGGAGTGGGTTGCCATTTCCTTCTCCAACACAGGTCGTAAACCCCTACTAAGACCTTTTGGTTGCAGGGGGAAGGGGAAAGATAGGAGTAGGTTAATAGGAGGTATAAACTAGCACTGTAAAATAAGTAAGCTACAAGGATATATTGCACAGCACAGGGAATATAGCTACTATTTTATAGTCACTATAAACAGTATAATCTATAAAAATTTTGAATTATTATATTGTATACCATGAAACTAATATAACATTGTAAATCAACCACTGGTGTGGCTCAGTGGTAAAGAACCTGCCTGCAATGCAGGAGATGTGGGTTCAATCCCTGGGTTGGGATGATCCCTTGGAGAAGGAAATGGTAACCCACTCCAGTATTCTTGCCTGGAGAATTCTATGGACTGATGAGTCTGGCAGGCTACAGTCCATGAGGTTACAAAAGAGTAAGACATGACTTAGTGACTACAAAAACAAATAAGAGGTACAAACAAATATGTATAAAACAAGTCAACTACAAGGATATAGCATCCAGGACAGTGAATATTGTCAATATTTTACAATAACTATAAGAAGAGTATAATCTATAAAAATTCTGAATTATTATATTGTATACCTGAAACTAATATAATATTGTAAATCAACTATACCTAAAATTTTTTTTCTATAAAGAACTTCTGGCTCCGTTTTCCTCAACAAATCCCAGTGTACTATACATTAACAAGGAATGGATGTTCTATTAAAAGCTTGGGGGGAAGAGATAGGATACTACCCAGGAGAATTTTATGAAACTGTAAAAACTGTCCTCCTTTTCTCTCCCAAAGTTCCTCTCTAGGCATCTGTTGCCGCACCCTGTGTCTTTGTTCCCCTGCAATGTCTCCAGTTCCCACTCATTTACTGGGCACATATTTACTGAGTGCCTACGAACGGCCAGCATCAGGGTTTAGGCAGTGGGGACAAAACAGCAAACAATATAAAGCCGACTCCCATGGATCTGGTATTCTAGACCAGGAAGAGCAACAATAAGAGAAACAAAAATATGTACTATGTCCAGTGTTATGAAAAGAATAAAGCGGAACTCAAGGTAAACAGTAACTCTCTTTCTCACTCTCTCTCTCTGTTTGGCGGAATGAGGTTATACTTTACATAAGGTGGTCACGGAAGCCTTCACAGGTAAAGGGACACTCTGAGACCGCAAAGAAACAGGGGAGGGAACCAGGCCAGAGTGCGAGAGAAGAGCAATCTATGTAGAGTGAGCAGCCAAGTGTAGAGACACTGAGGTATGAGAGCGTTTGGCTTGTTCCGGGAATAGAAAGCAGGCCAGAGTGGTGAGGGAGAGAGAGGTGGCAAGGGTTCAGAGGGGGACTGGGTATGTAGGGGGATCACATGGGCCTTGAGGGACGCTGTTGGCACTTTGGCTTTGATTGTGAGTGAGACAGGAAGCCACAGGAGGATTCTGAGCTGCAGGAGGCAGGGGTGGAAGCAGGGAGAGTGGGCACAGGCTGTTTGGAGAGTCCAGGCCAGAGCTGATGGTGGGCTTGAGTAGGGCAGCAGTGGGTGCAGCAAGGATTGACTGGCTCACCTCTGTCCATATTCTGAAGGCAAAGCTGAGAGGGCTAATTTGTGGACTGGATGAGGATGTGAGAGAAAGACAGAATCAAGGGTGATGGCAGAGTGCAACTGATGGAATGAAGTTTGCATTTGCCAAAATAGGAATATTATTAAACAGACAGGTTTAGGGGGAAAAACCAAAAGTTGTGCTTTGAGCATAGTATAGTATCTTTAGGGTACACTGCTTACATATCTCACTAAGGAAAATAAATGTCTCAAAGTTAGTTGAACCCCACTCTCCCTTCAAGGACATTCCCAGCACCTTCTACTGTTCCTCAAGTGTGGTTATTGAGCAAGTCTCATCCTTTCCCAGTGTACCAAAATTAAAAAAACAAACAAACAAACAAAAACAAATCTTTATGTGACAAAAAAACAGGGCTCTTCCCAGGGTGCATTCTGCTAATGAAAAATAAAATTTTCTCCATCTCATCACATCAGCAACTTTATACTTGATAGTTTCCAGGCAAACAAACAATAACTCCTACTTACTGCTTGATTACCTTTAGCTGGGCACTGTGCATATCCTTTCTATGTATGTTCTTATTTCATCCCCAGAAAGCCTCATGAGGTGGATAGTGCCATTCATGCCATGAGACACTGAGGCTTTGAGGGTTAATGTGCCCAAAGTTGCAGACCAGACCTAAAGCCCTGGTAGCCTAGTCTCCTAAGCCATTGCTCACTGCCGTGCTACTCGGCTGCCCACGTCACTCACAGTGGACTTACCATCTACCGTGACTTGAATCTTCTGACTAGCAGACAGAGTTCCGTTTCCCTGGATGTTAACCTTCACAATGTAGTTGCCTTCGTCAGTGAACTGCAGTGGGTTGATGAGCAGGGAGGCGTTGGGTGGCATCATGGTGAATTTGTGCTGGTATTCCAAGTCGGGAACCACAGACTTGTTCACGGAGCCCAGCAAGTACTTGGGCATCGTATGGGGTCTCTCAAAAAGCCATATGACCTGGATGTCTGATGCTGGAGTGTGGAATCCATAGTGCACGGGGAGATAGAGAGCCTGGCCCCTGATGCCATGGACGGTGTGTGATGGCACCGCCACCTTCAGCCCCGAGCAAGCACCTGCTGTGAAGGAAAGGAAAGCTGTGAAGACCCTGAGCCACATTTCATAAGCGAAAGGCACAAAACAGAGAGAACCTGATCGGGCGATAGTCCTTTACAAAGAAGAGAGGCCTCTAGGTACTGACTATTCTGGTACTGGTTACCTGTAGAGGTAAATATTTGTCTCTGAAATGAGCATTTTAAAAACTCCACCCAAAGGCTGTGTGGATCGCTTGACCTCTCTAAATGCATGATGAAAAGGAAAAGCAGAAGTTATTATCTCTGACTGTTAAAGAATAATGGGAAAAGGAGAACTGGGATAGATGATTAGTTCTGAAGTCCAATGAAACCTTTAAAAAAAATTGAAATTGCGACTGTATTAATGTCTGAGTCATATCATATCCTAATCAAGCTATGTGATTGAGGGGCTACTTCCTCTTGAGAATCTTCCTTCACAGTCTTCTGACGTGACTTGGTAGTCCCCAATTGGAAGTTTTTCCCTTTAGCCAAAGCCTTGCCAAATGCAAATATTCTAAGGACAATGATAGCAAACCCTTACCAGTTGTGATGGAATATTATTACTTAGAAGCGGGAATCTGGTTTGTGTGTTTGAGCAACAGTAAGAGAAGGCAATGGCACCCCACTCCAGGACTCTTGCCTGGAAAATTCCATGGACAGAGGAGCCTGGTAGGCTGCAGTCCACGGGGTCACTAGGAGTCGGACATGACTGAGTGACTTCACTTTCACTTTTCACTTTCATGCATTAGAGAAGGAAATGGCAACCCACGCCAGTGTTCTTGCCTGGAGAATCCCAGGGATGGGGGAGCCTGGTGGACTGCTGTCTATGGGGTCACACAGAGTCAGACATGATTGAAGTGACTTAGCAGCAGCAGCAGCAAAAGACAGGAACAAATGGAGCAAAGTGGAGCCCAAGGAGCCTGGTGAGACAGGAGACCAGCAAGACGGCTGGGCCAGAACAGGAAGTGCCTTAGGGTCACGGCAAACATTTAGGCAATTTTACTGTGAGTGAGACGGGAACACAACCAGAGTTTTGTGAGCAGGAGGGGTAGGGGTTTTCTTCTTCTTTTTTTTTTTAAGGTGTACCCTAGCTGCTGTGAGAACAGACTGAAACAGGGGAAAGAGCAGGAGAAGGGAGCCCACTTAGAAGGTGCCCCCAATAAAGTAGGCAAGAGATGGTTGTGCTCTAGATAAGGGCGGTAGTATAAGATACTGTGAGAAAAGACTGGGGGTGCTAACAGTATTTGATGGCACGTTGGGAGTGGGATAAACAGAGACGAGTCAAGAATGATTCTAAGGCTGATGACTTGATCAACTGGAAGAATAGAGCTGTCATTTATTAATGAGCAGCTAATCAATTAATCGTGGGGAGACATTTTTGGAAGACATTTTGTCCTATGGACAGAAGGGCCTGGCGGGCTACAGTCTATAGGGGCTTCAGTCACGACTGAAGCAATTTATCATGCATGGAGAGACATCTCACAATTTCAATTCCGTCTTATACAAAGTTTTTATCTTTCATTGTGTCTCCCTTTTTATCTCTACTAGTAAGGGGATCTTTAAGATTAATCTGATTCCTATTATGAAAAGCCATCAATATTAGGAAGGGAATGGTAGAAAGATCTGTTTGTACAATGATTTTCTTTGGAGAAACTGAAAGATCCTGGTCTGCTCCTGTGAGGAATAAAAATCCACCAACAGGAAATTTTCTTCTTTCCTTCCCAGGGTGAAGGTCAGAGCAAAGATTTCCATGGTTTTAGTTTTCGGGTTGCTGTTAGTGAAGAGTGAGACCCTGGGGCCCGCAGGGAAGTCAGAGCAAAGAACTGAAGAGAAAAAAGAACAAAGAGGAAGAGTGGAGGAGGTTACAGGGAGAAGATACACAGTCGAAACTGACTATATGGACTGAAAATTAGGTGACTGTCTGGGAAAAATAAATACGTGTCTTACAGTCTTCTCTGTGTATATTTGTGATCGACTTGTAATTTTTTTTTCCTGACAATGGGTTGTATCTGCACATTTCATTTTAATGATTTGGTCCATTACAAAGGAGTTACAAAGGTATGAGCATTTACTTCTATTTTCTTTTCTGACAAGTACAAGACTGTTAAATTTGTAGTTGTTCTTAATTTGAATCATTAGAAAAAGAAGGAACTGGTTGCTGAGAGCTATAAAGAGGAGATATAGTGGATTGCAGGAAAGGAAATCATAAGAGAGATAAATGAAGTTAAGAGAGTAAATCTAGGACTTAACACTAGTGATGTCTGAGATGTGTGAAGCAGCGATAGTTAGAAGGGAGTGAAGCTCTTGAAGCCATAGATATAGAAAGACATTGGGCATCTGGGTGGGGGTCCTGCACAGGAAATTATTCCTCTTAGTACCTGTGATATCTGCACCAAACAGCATATATTTTCATGACTTTCATTGTAATTGGCTATAGGAAGTGCCTGACAAGTTCATGGCAAGCAATAAATAAAAACTAGTTTACCCATTATTACTAACTTAAGATATGCAAAATGTAATTTTCACTGTATTTATTGTGTTGCTGTTTCCTTATTATTTTTTTTAACTTCAGTGAATACAAAAATATTCCTGTAGGTTTCACAGTTTATTCTTGATCTTGGACTTCCCTGTCCACACAGTCTTAAATTAATCTCTTGTAAACTGCCTGGAAACAACAGCTTTTAGGAACCTAGTCTCTAAGCTTTCAGAGAGATTTCTGAATCTGCTACTTTAATAAAGTTAAAAGTCCACTGAAGTTTGAGGTGTTGCATACATACTTGGGATAAAATGGTGATTAGTTAGATGACTTACCTTAGATAAGTCATTTTAATTTCTGTGACTCAGTTTTCTTTTGTGTGAAGAGGGTTATAATAGATGAGGTCCAAGGCCTCTCTCTGCTCTTTATGTTCTCAACATCTTAAGGTGTCTTTCTCATGGTAGCAGCTACCCTCCATTTGAAGGGGAAGAGCCCATATTTAAGTAAGAGAGGGCCCAAAGAATTCTGAAGTATTGAATCTCAGATGTAACTCTACTTAATAAGTTGTCAATCCCTCTGTTTAGTCACTAAGCCATCTCAGACTCTCTGTGACTCCACGCACTGTCCCTGCCACACTCCTCTGTCCATGCGGTTTCCCAGGCACGAATACTAGAGTGATTGGCTATTTCCTCCTCCAGGGGACGTTCCTGCCCCAGGGATTGAACCCGCAACTCTTGCATTGGCAGGTGGGTTCTTTGGCACTGAGTCACCAAGGATATCTTTTAATAAAGTGGCAGTTCTGTGTTTTGTTGCCAAGGAATCAAGGGGGATGGTGGGAATCCTCATCACTGCCTTGTGAACATATTGGGAAAAGTGGCATGGCTGCTGATAAAAAGCTTGCCTCTGACAGTGAGCAGTTTGGTCACTGATTTATTGGTCTATTTAAAACATTTCACACCTCAACTTAGAAACTGCTGGTAGACTGAGCTGTAGCTAGAGATGGCCTGAGTGCAATTCTGGCCAATCTGTTCTTGGCATTTGGGGAAGTCATTGCAGAAGTCCTTGTTTACTTTTTACTTTTTTTTTTTTTTTGAAAAGAGGAAGAAACTTTTTTAATCTACTTTTTTGTGTGGCTGGAGTTGAAAAAAGATTAACTGAGATTGTAATGTTCTGAAAATGAACGGGAAACACTTTATTACCATGGAGTGAGAGCATGACTGGAACAGAAACGTAGGTGGATCTTGACTCAGGAAGCTGAATCTTAAGCGGACTGGAAAGTCTATGACTAAAGTTACAGAAATAAATTTTATTTTTTAAAATACTGAATATGACACAAACATTGCAGCCTAGTAGAAAATGTTATATGGCACGTACAGTAATCATTAAGGGGAGTGAACCGGTTCTTTGGTCTATTTTGGAAATAACAGACATCATGTAATAGTATCTTAAATAATATATTACCATCAATAATATCTCTGAATATAGTCAATGCTTATCATACCAAATGATGTGAAATCATGTCATTTAACTTTTTTCATGATATGAAATCATGAGTGCTTTTTCAAGTAAGACAGTGAGAGAACGTAGTGGTCACAATTGCTGTTTGCTTAGATTGCCTACACCATTTTCATCAGATAAATTATAGGTAGAAAGTTATGAGAATCCCATGGACGGGGGAGCCTGGTGGGCTGCAGTCCATGGGGTCATGGAGAGTCAGACACGACTGAGTGACTTCACTTTCACTTTTCACTTTCATGCATTGGAGAAGGAAATGACAACCCACTCCAGTGTTCTTGCCTGGACAATCCCAGGGACGGGGGAGCCTGGTGGGCTGCCATCTATGGGGTCGCACAGAGTCGGACACAACTGAAGCGATTTAGCAGCAGCAGCAGCAGCAGAAAGTTATGAGTATCAGTGAGGGATGAAATTTTCTTTATAAATTTTTTATATCATCCACTAAAATCTTTTTAATTTGTAGGAAATACATGAGCCTACTGATATGATGTAATCCTTACTTGTAGTGAACGTTGCAGAATAAACAGATAATTGTATGCTTCTGCTCCAGTTTAGGAACACATACTCTTTAGCTGTTGCTGAACTTCCCCCTATAGATATGGTGAGCTTATGCTGTCCAAACAGTAGTTTACTGACTTAAAAAAATCAGCTTCATCTTCAGAAGTTTTCAAGGGTTCTTTTCTCATTGTATAAGGAAACATAAATGACTGAGCTATGAATTTTAGAAAGTGAACCTCTGTAAGAACAAATAAACTATTTGAAAATAAATGATATGAAAATTGATGAAATTTTATTTTTATATTTCGAATATTTGTACTTAAATGAACGTTCAGTTTTATTACTAGGTTAATACTTTTGAGTACAAGAAAAGAAAACTCTTGAGTTTTCATATTTGAGGCACTATACTGCTTTGAAGAACATTGATAATATCATTAATAATCTGACATACAAAATTATAGCAAAACTCTCCCCTTCAGAGATTCCCTTAAACTATAAAACAAAGGTATGATAAAGGAATGTCCAGTGTTAAAGAACACGACCTCATATTGTGAAATTATCTATAGTCCAGCAACAAGACTCCCTGGACCAGTTTCACTGTATTGAATATAAATATCAGACTCCACAAAGTGACCTCTACTGTAGCTCAAAATAGTTGGCATTTACTTCCCCATTGCCAAGTCTGATATTAGCAAGCACAACACAGCTATTGTTGACTGTAAATAAACTCTTGTATCTTTAGAGAAAATAGAAATTATGATGATGTACTTTGAATAGACTTTACAAACTACATTTGAGGGTTCAAATAGCTACGATTTTTAAAAAAGAAAAAACAAACTAATACTCAGTATTTCAAAATACAAAAAAATTTCCAAATTACCCAAGGTCTTTACATTTGTGAAAGTCTTAAGGGATAATAACTGCTTTAGCTACTTATGGACATGCTATCTATTTCTCAAAATTATGTTTAATTTTAGTTTGGTAGAATCCTTCAAATGAATTGTCTCTCAGTGCTTCCTAAAGCCAGTTGCAAAAAATTACTTAGGAAATGACAGCAGTCCTGTTGTAAAAAATTAAGCGTGGCACTGCCACAAAGGATACCTTTGAAGCCCAGAAAAATGCACAAAGATAAAAAGTCAGTTATGGTAATTGCTTAATTTTCCTAAAAATTTCTAAACATCTCTATAGGCTTGAATTTGACAACATAATGGAAAAACAATCACAATTATGGGAAACTCAAACATTTAAAAAATTAACAAACTGTACATTTCAAATATGTGGAATATGAACATTAGGTATAAATGTAAATAATCACACGTACTATGAAAACTAAGCCATAAAATACCATAAGTGCAAGCTCTAAATACTGAAGAAGGTTAAAAGCTTAAGTGGTTATTAGCTAATTTGTTCTTAAATTTTAAGGAATAATTTTTTGAATTCCTATCTGTTGGATATCAACAAAATAAGAAACTGACTTGTTCTTTTAACTTGACTTTTAAAGCTGATATAGGAAGAATGGAAAAAGAACGTCTGGGGAAATTATGACACAGAAACAGTGGACTCCTCTAAATTCTAAGGATAAAGAGGAGAATGAGGGAGAAACAAAGTAGAGGGAAAAAATTAATTGAATTAACTATTGGGCAAAGAGAAAGATGAAAGCTATTTTGGAGAAATAATACTTTTAAACACATTTCTCCCCATTGAGTATTTTTTTTTTATCAGTTTGGAATCTTTTTTTCCCATGTTTCATAAATTAGGTAAAAAACAGGTAGAGCTAACAGTTTGCTACAATATCTTTAAATAAAGCAGCCACAAACTATGTCCATAAGTTGTTCTAAGTTTCACAGTAAGTGGTAACAAATTCATGACCTATAAGAATATTTGCCAAAGTAGAATGCATTAAAGAGTGTTGGACCTATATATGAACTCTATAAAAAGAAGAAACACATTAAGTTTTTAGAATGTTTTAATTTTCTTAATGAGTGCTATTGACAATAATTGTCTTAAGAAAACAATAACCATCGATTGATTGAACTTCCTTTCTCCTAAATGATCCTGTTTCTTTGCTGGAACAAACTGTTATTGTTAAAAGGTTCCATGCTGTCCTTCAATTATCGGAGTGAATCTACAGCCAAGAGCAAATATTTACCTTATGCTCACAATTTTTTTAAAAAAAAGTAGTTAAAGTGCACTTTATGCAGTGCCTTACCTAAGAGAAGGAGGTATATTTTGCACCGAAGGACCCCAGCCCTGCTGCTGAAGGGCTCCATGAACGCATCCTGTTCCATGCACACAGTGCCCTGTTCCTGGTGGCAACTCAGTTCATGGACCAGCAGCTGCTGGTTTATTTGCCAGGGAAATTAGCAGTGAGGTAACAGACCCCAGCCTGCCTCTTGCTTCTGCGATTTGAATACAGAATGAATGTGTATACAAAGGACACAGGTACTGGGAACACCTGTTACAGGCTCTGCAAGAAGACAGGCTTGTGACTTTCAGAGCCACTTCTTAGCAATTATCAGTAATCGTCAGCATGTTCATGAATTATTCTTAGTCGTTAATTATCACATGAAGGAAAACATCCTTTTGGGCGAATAGAAAACAATATGCTTTAATAATCAAGAGCATATTGTGAAATTTTCTGGAAAAACAGAAGCTAGTATCCTATCATGGAAAAACGATGCCACTATTTTGAAATTAAATTTTTTCTATGAAAATCACAGTATTTCATATATCTGCTAAAATAGTTATAAATCACCGTGAAGTAACACGTAAAAGTTATATATATATTTAAATATGTATTGTTCTGTGTATATTTCCTGTTAGAAATGTCCACCATGGGTTTATTGAGTCTATGGATTCATGTTATTTTTAAAAGCAAACCACAGGTGTGTTTCCGAGTAACACTGAATCATGGACTGCACATAATTATAAGAGATAATATCTGAGGCCACATTTTCACAGCTGAAGCAGAGTAAGTGAACCAACGGCACAGAGACCATCTTGCCTCTACAGTGGTGTCTGGGCTACGGATTTTCTGCCTGGCCTTTCACTGCCAGGCAGTGCACTTCCACTTAATTTACTTATCTATAAGTTAACCCCTATTTCATTTCAAGTCATCTACTGAAAAAAGTTTCCAGTCCCAGCCTCTACTATATAAAACAAAAATCTGCATCAAATCATGCAAAATTCCTTGCATAAATCATTTTTGAAAAGTAAAGGCCCACTGAAGAAGTTTGATGATAAAATAGATGAAGAAAGAATATTCCTCAATTGTAATTAAAGGTAAAAAAAAAAAAAAAACAAGTGATAGTTATTTTGGAATTTAAGTTTGGAAACATATTTTGGATTAACGCTAACAGACCTGTGTGTGTGTTCATACTTGGTCGTACAGTTGTGTCTAACTCTGCAACACCGTGGTCTGTAGCCTGCCAGGCTCCTCTGTCCATGGGATTCTCCAGGCCAGAATACTGGAATGGGTTGCCGTTTTCTCTTACAGGGGATCTTCTTGACCCGGGATATCAAACTCTAGAGTCTCCCTGCATTGCAGTCAGATTTTTCACAGTCTGAGCCACCAGGACCCAGTTCAGACCTGCTCTTACTAGCAAAGTGACAGTTGGAAAACCTGAGGCCTCTTCAGAGGTCACTTAGTGATCTCTCCAGAAAGAAGAAAAGGGTAAGAACTTCCCCCCAGGTAGCTGTTACACCACAACCTTCTCTGTGCTATTTCTAAATCTTGTTTGTGCCATCTAGAGATTGCAGCACTTATCTCACTAACCTCAACTGATTTTGTTGCATGTTTATTTTCCCTCTGGGTCCTAGAACACAAAGACTGGTCTCATTCATTTATGGATCTAGCATAGTGATTAACTAGTATTTTTCTTAAGTTGTTCCCCCAGATATAAACCCCAAAGTTCCTTAGTCCGTGTCTTCTGATTCCCACTCGATGCCTGAGAAATGCCTACAAAATATTAATACCGGATTTTACAAAACACAATTTGGAAAGTAATATTGAAATTCTACAGATAGCAGATAGACTCCCCCTCACATCTTTTAAATCAATATCCATCTCAAATTGTGTTTTATTAAAGAAGCTCTTTCTAGTGTTTTTCAAACCCAGTGCTGGTTCATGATGAACTTTTTTGGGCCCTAAGCAAAGTGAGAGAAATAAAGATGATGCAGTGAGTTTTTCCTAATGTCAAATTTACTCAGTTTAANTTTGAGAACTACTGGACTTAGATCCCCTCTAATACATACTGTTTTAACTAAATTGTAAACTCCTTAAGAATCATGATTGTATTTTATCAATCTGAAGTGCTCAGAATAGGGTTGCCGAGTGCCCAGAAATCAACAAATGTTTAGTGAATTGGGTTTCATTTCATATGCTAGTATGGCAAGCAGTTTCCCTTTCAGAGACTTCCAATCAACAAGAACTGTCTGGCAATTAAGATTATAACAGATAATCAGCCATAATGAACTACACTAAGGTTGCCCAAAAGGCACTGGAATTTCTTCATGGGGTTAGACGTAATAGAGTCAGAAAAGCATATAGGTGAGCATATATTTCAGTGATAAAACTATGCACAGGGTGGTTCTGTTGGAGTAGAGAACTGCATAGAATTACGACTATAATGCTTCATAATTATCAAGTGCCTTACAATTTGTAAATTGAATTCACTTACTTGTGTGGATAAGTGGGACACCACGTGTAAAGCTATTAGCAAGGTTTCTGACAGGTAACAAGCTCGCAATACACGTGTGCTATTATTATTAGCTCTGGGTCACTTTTTCTGTTATTCTTATAATTGGAAAGTTCTTTCTTAAATTGAGCCCCCAAAGACCCCCCCCCATTGCTTTCCTCAATGTAACTAAATTGCTGTAAGTTGAAAAGAGGGCATTAAAGTGCCATGCCTTCTTATTACTGTTCAGTTCAGTCGCTCAGTTGTGTCCGACTCTTTGCGACCCCATGAACCGCAGCACACCAGGCTTCCCTGTCCATCACCAACTCCCGGAGTTCACTCAGACTCACGTCCATCGAGTCGGTGATGCCATCCAGCCATCTCATCCTCTGTCGTCCCCTTCTCCTCCTGCCCCCAATTCCTCCCAGCATCAGTCTTTTCCAATGAGTCAACTCTTCGCAGGAGGTGGCCAAAGTACTGGGGTTTCAGCTTTAGCATCATGGCCTGCAGAGAAATCCCAGGGCTGATCTCCTTCAGAATAGACTGGCTGGATCTCCTTGCGTTGCTATATTAATATTTCCGATCTTGATTTGCCTTAGATTAAACAGGTGGTAAAACGATAAGTGGGGAGTTAAATCCTTTGGTTTTAGTTTTCTGCTGTGAATACCAAGACTGAGGGAGAAGAGCCCTAACCTGGACCACAGTTTTCCTCAGGCCACGCCCAGCGCCACCTGGGGAATGCCAAGTTCCCTTGGAGCGTCCAGCCGCTTCGCGTCAGCCTGTCGTCCTTTCACTCCGTCCCGGAGACCAGGTGGGGTTTCCTCCGCTACATCCCTAGGGGGCCTCATGTCAGTCAGGTTGATATACTCTCTCCTCAGTATTTGTTCCTGGTCGCCTAAGAATTAAGTTTTTGCCGCCTCCCCGAAGCAGAGCTACCGATACCTAGTACCTCTTTAAAGACCGGCGACTGCCGCGGTCTCTCAGGGCAACAAGTTTTGTGCACTCATCCGAAGCGTCAGCTGTTTTGCTTGCCGGGAAATGTAGTACCTGGACCGTTCTCTCGCCTCCATTGCAGGGGCGACGGCAGCCGGAGGACTACAATTCCCAGCATGCTAGGGGAAAGGAAGGGAAACCCAGGTCGGCAGTTCCATGTGACCACCCACTATGGCTTCCCTGTGTCGGGGCCAGCAGTTTGGTGGTTGTGAGTGATTTGTTAGTTCTCTGCTGCAAGATACCGCCTCACGAATAAGACATGCAAAAAATCAAATCTCTTATGACCCGGCAGGTAAGTTTCGGAGGCTGAAGCAAAGGTCTCTTTCATCTCTGCTGGGAGAGGAGCCGAGATATTCTGTCCCTGGGCCGCAGGCAAGCAGATACCCAAGTTATAGGTGGTGGCAGGTGTCAGGAGCACTATAAATTCCGGGCACACCCTGGAAAACTCACCTGACCCGCGGGTTTCGGAGCCTTGTTCAGGTGGGACCCGGTGACCCAAGAACATTTCTTTAGATAAGGCCAATGAGGGAGCCGGAGGCTATCTTTGTCTCCCCTCCCCCCTTTTGCCAGTTTTCCAGTGATCGCCCTAGCTATACTGCCGGGTTCCCTTTATCCCCAAGCTGCCTGGTTGTCTGAGGGTGGCCTCGGTGAAAGTGAGGTCTGTGCAACAGAGATGACTAGAAAGAGTGAGGTGGGGTGGGGGGTGGGGAAAGCAGTAATTTGAAGGCAGAATTGATATTGATAGCTTTATGACTTTGGGCAAGTCCCTAAATCTAGTAGCATAAATTTCCTTATGTGAAAGTGAGAATAATAATGATTTTTGTTCATCCTGTTTCACAGTTCTGTTGTGAAAGTCATCAGTAAGTTAGTGTCTGTGAAATGATACTTTAAAAAAGTAATTGTCATGGCAAAATAATGATCTTTTATTTTTTGCCAGAATGTTAAATCTTGAATAAAAACTTTGGCTGTTTTCTGTCATAAATTAGAGGGATATCCTAATGACATGTCAGCTTCTTTCAAATCAGAAATGGCAGAAATCTACTTTTATGTACTTATTGATTATGGTTTGGTTTTAGATACCTTTATTTGTTTCAGCTCTAATATTTTACTAGAATTGATCATTCTTTATTATTTTTATATTAGAGAGGGTAATTTAGATTAGAATTTTAGATCAGTGTCATCTTGAGAACTTTGGAGAATGTTGAGGCAAAGCATTTAGTGAAAGATTCATTTGTGAATATTTTTGTTGTTCATGGAAAAAAGACTGTAAATTCCAAATTAAATTTTTATTTGATAGTTTAGAATTTGAGAGACATCTGAGTAGATTACACGTTGTTGGTCTCTGGTGAAGAATACACAAATTCTATGTGATTATTTTCCTCTGTCAAATTATGTTGTTATTGTCATGAAGATAAAGTTTTAAAGTTCTGTGAATTATAAAATATTTAATTAAGTGGATAGTAAAATTTGGTAGTTCCTTACATTTGTTGAGTCTTGGTCTTATGCTTCATAACACTTCTTTCTTGAGGATGGGTTTGAATCCTGGTCCATCCTGTAGCTGTGTCACCTTGAGCAACTTTACTTAAAAAAAAATTAGTTTAATTGAAGGATTATTGATTTACAGAATTTTGTTGGTTTCTGCCAGACATCAGCATGAATCAGCCGTAGGTATACATGTCTCCTCCCCCTTAAACTTCTCTCCCATCTCCCACCCCATCCCACCCCTGTAGGTTGATACAGAGCCCCTGTTTGAGTTCCCTAAGTCATACAGCAAATTCCCATTGGCTGTCGATTTTACATATGGTGATGTAAGTGTCCCTGTTACTCTCTGCACACATCTCACCCTGCCCCTACCCCCACCGTGTCCACAGGCCTGTTCTCTGTCTGTGTCTCTATTGCTGCCCTGCAGATAATTTCATCAGTACCATCTTTCTAGATTTCACATATATGTGTTAGTCTACAATATTTATCTTTCTCTTTCTGACTTACTTCCTTGTATAATAGGTTCTAGGTTCACCCACCTCGTTAGAACTGACTCAAATGCGTTCCTTTTAATGACTGAGTCATATTCCATTGTATATATGTACCACGGCTTCTTTATCCATTCATCTCTCAGTGGACATCTAGGTTGCTTCCATGTTCTAGCTATTGTAAACAGTGCTGCAGTGAACATTGGGATACATGTGTCTTTTTCAATTTTGGTTTTCTCAGCGTAAATGCTTAGTAGTGGAATTTTTGGGTCATATGGTGGTTTTATTCCTAGTTTTTTAAGGAATCTCCATACTCTCTTCTGTAGTGGCGGTATCAATTTACATCCCCACCAGCAGTGTGAGAGGGTTCTCTTTTCTTCACATCCCCTCCAGCATTTATTATTTATAGACTTTTTGATGATGGCCATTCTGACCAGTGTGAGGTGATACCTCTTTGTAGTTCTGATTTGCATTTCTCTAATAATGAGCGATGTTGAGCATCTTTTCATGTGTTTGTTAGCCACCTGTATGTCTCCTTTGGAGAAATGTCTGTTTAGGTCTTTTCCCCACTTTTTGATTGGGTTTTTGTTTTTCTGGTATTGAGTTGTACGAGCTGCTTCTATATTTTGGAAATTAATCCTTTATCAGTTGTTTCATTTGCTATTATTTTGTCCCATTCTGAGGGTTGCCTTTTCACCTTGTTTATAGTTTCTTTTGCTGTGCAAAAGCCTTTGAATGTAACTGGGTCCAGCTTGTTTATTTTTGTTTTTATTTTCATTACTTCAGGAGGAGGGTCATAGAGGATCTTGCTTTGATTTATGTCATTGAGTGTTCTGCCTGTGTTTTCCTCTAAGAGTTATTTTTGTAGTTTCTGGTCTTACATTTAGGTCTTTAATCCATTTTGTGTTTATCTTTGTGTATGGTGTTAGGAAGTGTTCTAATTTCATTCTTTTACACATAGCTGTCCAGTTTTCCCAGCTCCATTTAATGAAGAGGTTATCCTTGCCCCATTGTTACCTTTTTTGAACATCTGTTTTCACATCTTTCTAACAGGAATGATAGCATGTATCACATGGGGCTTTCCTAGCAGTGTTTATATGATATGATCAAAGTAAAGAGATCAAGGAGTTAACAGTTCCTGGGGCTAACAAAGAAGTGCATGACCACAGAGATTATCTCAGTGGCTGCATTGATGGTGGAAAAGTGGGAAAACTGGAAGCTGGCTGTTGCAGAAATTCAAGCAGTCGTTGATTTCAGGCTGACTTTGGTAGCCATTTGACTTTTGAAACAATATACACTTCTGTACATTATACCACTAATATCCCTAAACTGCCTCTGGCATGCTGAATTTGGACTTTGGTGCAGCAGCTAAGTTTGGTGCCGTCTCCTGTTGCTTGCTGGTGGTTCAGCGTAGTCAACATTGCCATCGTTCTGCTTTGGTTGCTTTGTTTTCTAACTCTACTTTGTAAGAGTGAGTGAGAGAGAAAAAATACAAAAGTCCAGATAACCAGTGATAATAAGTTTATGTCTCCTGAATGTAGTGAAATTGTTCTATAAATTTAACTCTTGAGCCTCAGTCATTTGTTTATCGGATTGAGCAGGTAAAACTGTGCTTAGTTGGGATAGAAGAAATAAAAAAGCTAAAGAAGACATACAAAAAGTTGGAACTGCACTGTATAGAAAGTGAGGTAAAATTAGTTTCACACAGATTTTTAGGGTCATCTAATTATATTTGTTTATGGCTTGACTTCCTCATATTTGTGTGTGTTAATTGCTCAGTCATGTCTGACGCCTTGCAACTCCATGGACTGTAGCCCGCCAGGCTCCTTCGTCCATGGGATTCTCCAGGCAAGAATACTGGAGTGGGTTGCCATTCCTTTCAGTAGGGGATCTTCCTGACCCAGGGATCGAACTTGGATCTCCTGCATTGCAGGCAGATTCTTTACTGTCTGAACCACCAGAGAAGCCTCATATTTAATCATTATTCATACACTTTCAATGAATCTACGAGGTATGAAAGTAGGGTGCTGCCTAGCGTTGGGAATTTTATTTGTACTGTTTATTGTTAGGTTAAATATAGCAGTATTACAGATAAATACAAATAAAGATGTTTCTTTTGGGAGGGGCTAAAGAATATGCTGATAATATATTGCTGTTAATGTGAAGAGCTAGGAAATTAAGCTCTCTGACACTTTTGGCATTTCAGCTCTCCAAGGATCTTGGTTTGGAGGAGAGCGTAGAGCAGCCTTTGTTAGCTCTCTCTATTTACATGAGTTCCTTTGTTCTGCTTTCTCCGTGATGCTGGCCTCTGTTCTTTCAGTTTGTTCAACAAGTGCTTACCGAACTCTACGCACCAGGCGCCGTTCTAAGTCTGGGGAATGCAGCAGTAACAGAACAGGCGTGTGTGAAGGCAGTCAGGGTGATACACATTTCAGAGGAATGGAGGATAGAGAGTTCTGGGAGTTGTTGGCGATTTAGGGTCATCTGTAACTTTCAGGTGGGGCTGTCCAGGTGGCTCCGTGGTAAAGAATCCTCCTGCCAGTGCAGGAGGTGAGGGACGCAGGTTTGATCCCTGAGTCTGGAAGATCCCCTGCAGCAGGAAATGGCACCTTACTCCAGTACTCTTGCCTGGGAAATCCCATGGACAGAGGAGCCTGGTGGGCTACAGTCCACGGGGTCGCAAAGAGTCGGGCACGACTGAGCAGCTGAGCGCGCACAGCACGTACCTTTTAGATACGGTGGCCAGAGAAGGCCTCTGTGAGAAGGTGACATTTGAGGTAAAACCTGAAGGGGTGAGGGACTGAGCTCTGAGGATGTCTGGGAAGGCGCCTTCTGGGTGGAAGGGAAAGCAGAGGCAGAGGCCTTGAGGGGGCGTCTCTGAAGGGCAGCAAGAGGCCAGCGTGGGAGGAGTGAAGTGAGTGACGAGGGAAATGGCAGGAGATGAGGTCAGAGGACAAGGGCAGGAAGCCAGATCACGTAGAGTCTCATCTCCATCTCACCTTCTCTACTTCTCTTCTCACTCATGGTGAGGCCAGGGTGGCCAGTAAGGATGCTAATACAGTAATCCAAGTGAGACAGGATGTGGGCCTTCCTCAGGATGCTAGCAGTGGAGGTGTTGAGAAAAGGTCAGATCCTGGATATATTGTGAATGTGGAGTTGACAGAATTTCTTAATAGACTGGATTTGGGCTGTGAGAGAAAGAGAAACTTCAAGGTTGACTCCAAATGGTTTGGCCCCAGCAGCTGGAAGAGTTGAAATGACCTGGGTAAGACCGAGGGAGGAACAGATGGAAGGAAGGAAGCAAGTTTTTAGACTTGTTCATTTGAAAGCTTCTTGGCTGTTTGGAGGAAGAAAGTAGGCAGTTGGCTGAGAGAGCGTGAATTTTTGAGGCGAAATCCAGGGTATAGGTAAACATTCAGGAGTCACGAGCATAAGGAGGGTGTGTATGCTGGCAAGATCACCAATGGTGTAAGTGTAGAAGTAAAACAAGAGTCCACAGTTGAAGCTTTTGAGGACTCCGTGTTCTGAGCTCGGGGATTTAGGAAGGCGGATTGAGAAGGAGCAGTGAGGTGAGCAGCATCCCCCCAGAAGCGTTCTCCTGCATCCCAAGGAGCATCCCAAAGAGCGCCTCTCCTGTAGCAGATGCTCAGTACATATCTGTTGGATAAAGAGACCATCCCAAGCAGTTAGGTCCACGTGAAGAACCGAAAAGAAGGGGGAGTGATCAGCTGTGTTAAATGCCGCACATGGGCCGTGGAGGGTGAGAATGGGGGTGCGCCTCTGCACTGAGCAGCAGTAAGGCCATCGGTGACTCCACAGCAGCGCTGTGGCAAGGTGGTGAGGAGGAATGCCCGATGCGGGTGGGCTGGGGAGACACCGAGGGCTGAGTGTAAACACTCTGAATTTTGCCGAAGCTTTTGCTTGAAAAGAGAAGGAGTCACAAACCACGTTGCATGCTCCTTTTGATCATTGGGACCTACGTTGCTGGTCTCATCGATGGAAGTTGAAGATTCACATAGACGAAACAGAAGTAAATCTGAAGTGTAAGCTGGTTTGGCAAAGAAAGTTGCAGAGGCAGGTATTATGTATGATGGATTTTGTATAGGGAAATTATGAAAACAAAAACCAGGTACAAAAGAAAATCTAACGATGGCTAATGATGAGAGTGAAAGTTTTCAATTTAATGAAGGTAGAGCACTATAGTTATAGAACCTGAAGCTCCAGTACTTCGGCCACCTGATGTGAAGAGCCGACTCATTGGAAAAGACCCTGATGCTGGGAAAGGCAAAAAGGAGAAGAGGGCGGCAGAGGATGAGATGATTAGATAGCATCACAAACTCAATGGACGTGACCCTGAGTAAACTCCGGGAGATAGTGGAGCACAGAGGAGACTGGCATGCTGCAGTCCATGGGGTCACAAAAAGTCGGACGTGACTTAGCGATTGAACCACAGCAGCAGCGTACTTATAACCATGACTTCCTGCTTTAAGAGGTGAAGATAAAATAAAAATGATGACTTCATATTTGTTAATAGGAATTTATAAAATTGCTAATCAGATCTATAATCCTAAAATACGGATGCGTGTCAGATACTGTGCTTTGAGGCATTTATCTAACTCTTGGTTTCTGTCTTGATGAGATAAAAGCATTTCTCTGCGATGTTCAGGATAATGGTGAACACTGGTGCAGTGGTTTACCATGTACCAGACACTGTGGCCTCTCATATACGTTATCTCCCTCATTCCTTAGAAGAGCCTCTGAGCTACTGTTACTCTCATTAGACTGTGATGATAAGCACGTTGTTCAAGACGGCAGAAGCCGTTCTTTGAACCCCTTGCTTCCTAAAATGGATATAGGGTTTCCAGTTTTTATTACCTTCATTTTGCACGTTTGGTGGAAAGTTGCCATGTATTAATGTTAGTAGCAAATTATCGTGTGATAACTAACTTGGAGGCAAGGTGTTTTTCTAGATCCTGGTATATACCACTTGTTTGCTTGTTTTAGACATTGGATTCTTTCCTCATAACTCCGGGGAAAGAGAAAATGACACCTGATATATTCTTCCAAGAATTTCTGTTAGGTTGGTTAAACAAGTGGTTTGTTTAAAAGGCATGAACATTATATTTTAAAAAGATATTTTAGGGTTGGTTGTGGTTTTGAATCAAATTATGAAGTTTTACTCTTATGTATGTGGATATGAATGCATAGAAGTGTGTGTATGTAACATGTATTCTGTTGTTCAATGCTAAGTCGGGTCTGACTCTTAGAAATCCCATGCGCTATAGCATGCGGGGCTCCTCTTCTCGCCACTGTCTCCCTGAGTTTGCTCAAATTCATATCCATCGAGTCAGTGATGCTCTCTAACCATCTCATCCTCCGTCACCCCCTTTTCCTTTTGCATCAGGGCTTTTTCATCTTTTCCAGCATCAGGGTTTTTCTCAGTGAGTCAGATGTTCGCATCACGTGGCCAAAGTATTGGAGCTTCACCTTCAACATCAGTCCTTCCAATGGATATTCAGGGTTGACTTCCTTTAGGATGGACTGGTTTGATCTGCTTGCAGTCCAAGGGGTAATTCTGTAATCCAGCCTTGCCCTCTCCACCACTTTTGGTGCTATGCCCTTATGATGACTGTTGGTGAGAAACTGGGACAAGGAAGAAAACACACACACACCAGTAGTTTCACACTTTAATTTTCTCACTCATTGTAAGACTTTAAGCCTCAGTGCGTGCGTGCATGCTCAGTCGTGGCTGACTCTTTGCAACCCTATGGACTGTAGCCCACAGGTTTCTCTGTCCATGAAGTTTTCCAAGCAAGAAAACTGGAGTGGATTGTCATTTCCTACTCCAAGGGAATCTTCCCAACCCAGGAATCCAACCCATGTCTCTTGCGTCTCCTGTATTGGCAGGCAGACTCTTTACTACTGCGCCACCTGGGAAGCCCCTAAGCTTCCATATGCCTTTCTTCTTCCTGCAGATTTCCCTAGAAACTTCATTTTAAAGTCAGTTTCATGTTCTCATGGGAACGGGGTTTTAATTAGCTGGAGGTTGGAGCCTAACCAAGGCTCCAAATAAGTTACTAATTTCTTTGGTGTTTACTCTGTTCCTGGAATTGTGCTAGCCCTAGGCTAGAGAGGCAAACAGAACTTGGTCTTTCCCTTCTCTTGGGTCCAGAGAGAGAGGTATGTTTACTATTTAAAAACTTTGCTACTTTGGCAGAGGTGTTGGGAAATGTTTAGCAGGGTTTCCAAAACATTAGAAATGATAGCAGTCACCTGGGTTGCTTGTTAAAATGCAATTCCTTGTCCGGATCCAGAAATACCTACTTATTAGATCTGTGGAGAAGGCAATGGCACCCTACTCCAGTACTCTTGCCTGGAAAATCCCATGGGCGGAGGAGCCTGGTGGGCTGCAGTCCATGGGGTCGCTAAGGNCTCCAAATAAGTTACTAATTTCTTTGGTGTTTACTCTGTTCCTGGAATTGTGCTAGCCCTAGGCTAGAGAGGCAAACAGAACTTGGTCTTTCCCTTCTCTTGGGTCCAGAGAGAGAGGTATGTTTACTATTTAAAAACTTTGCTACTTTGGCAGAGGTGTTGGGAAATGTTTAGCAGGGTTTCCAAAACATTAGAAATGATAGCAGTCACCTGGGTTGCTTGTTAAAATGCAATTCCTTGTCCTGATCCAGAAATACCTACTTATTAGATCTGTGGAGAAGGCAATGGCACCCCACTCCAGTACTCTTGCCTGGAAAATCCCATGGGCGGAGGAGCCTGGTGGGCTGCAGTCCATGGGGTCGCTAAGGGTCGGACACGACTGAGTGACTTCACTTTCCCTTTTCACTTTCATGCATTGGAGAAGGCAATGGCAACCCACTCCAGTGTTCTTGCTTGGAGAATCCCAGGGACGGGGGAGCCTGGTGGGCTGCTGTCTATGGGGTCGCACAGAGTCGGACACAACTGAAGTGACTTAGCAGTAGCAGTGGTGAGACTTAGGAAAAAACTTCCCAGGTGGTGGAGCTGGTCCATAGGCAATGCTGAGAAATAGTGTTTCTTTGAAACATAGGATTTAGGAAAATTTCATAGAGGAGCTCTGAAAGTGGTGTGTTGGTTTGGTGGGGTGGAATGAGAGAGCGAGAAGGGTGCAGGGAGAGGAAGACGGGGAGAATGAGGGAGGACAAGAGAGGGAGAGAGTATGGATGGAGAGAGAGAGAGAAGAGCGCGTGAAGGCCGGTGGAGGGGGGCATTTTCTGGGGAAAATGGAAGGTTGGGGATGAACCAGAGCACCTTGTCATAAAAAAAATTATATGATTGGTGGTATTTTATATTAGGGAAGATAAAATATACACCTCTATAATTTAAAGATGAGTAAGTTCTACTCTAAGTCTCAAATAAATGTGCCATATATTTTGGTTACTATGGACACCAGAAGGCCAGTATGGGATAGCTAAAGGACAAAAACTCAACAGCATAAATCTCTCCTTAAGTTCAGGTACCGGCTGATTTTCCTTCCAGACTATTACTACAGGGATTTTAGGGGTATGCTTTGAATAGCCTATGTTAAAGAGGCTTTTAAAGAAAATTTAAGTTGCGCACTTCTTTCTGTCTTGATAACTTTCCCTGGTGCCCAAATGAGACTTTCAGAATCCCTGAATCAGAATCCCTGAATACAGAAAGTTGTTGAATAGTCACTCAGTCGTGTCCGACCCTTTGCTACGTCATCCATGAACCATAGCCCACGAGGCTCCTCTGCCCATGGGATGCTCCAGGTAAGAATCCTGGAGTGGGTTGCCATTTCCTTCTCCAGGGGATCTTCCTGGCCCAGGGGTCGAGCCTGGGTCTCAGGCTTGCCAGGCAGATTGTTGACCACTGAGCCCTGAGGGAACCTGGAATAGACAAAGCACCAAAGAGCTAAAGCAGTGAGATGTGAGATTTAACTCTCAGTTATGTGGTATGAATTGGGTACATTGATGAGAACAATAAGGTAAATCCTAGGGATTACTTATGTATTAATTAAGCCTTTATCATTTAAAAATTTATCATTATTTAAAAATCTTTGGTTAGCTCAGTCATAATGCTTGGACCTTTTTGCCAAGGTCCAGTTTGGCAAATGAATTTGGTCCTGATTCATAGATGAGTGCTTTTATGGAATGCTTTTTGTCACCCACATTTCTTCTCTTTTGGTTGTTTTTGAATAATGGTTAACTTGGACTTCAGCCATTAGGTATTAAGTTGCCAGTATAGTGACTGTATCTTGAATTTCCAAAAGTCCATCTTTCCTTGATTTAATAATAGTACTGTATGTATTGTGACAGCTGTTTTTAGAAACATATTCTATATATTGTACGACAGGAACATGTCTTTTTAAAATGGTGATTTTTATTTCAATAAGTAGAGTCTAACTTAGGGTTGAGAAATATGAATGGAAAGTCTTTTGCTATCAGCTGATGGTCTCAGTGAAAGAAGAGGAAGGCTCTGCAGCTGATTTTTGACTCCTGCAGTTCTCTGTATACAATAAAATGTTAAAAAGCAACTGTTCAAGGAGATAAACAAATCGCACATATCTGCACATCACAATCAATAAACTTGGTGGTAATATAACAAGACAGACAAGCAAGTATTTTCTCTCATGTTACAGTTCTGCAGCACAGTTGAAATTCTTTTCTTTTTTGCTCTTTTTTTTTTGAAGGGTCTGAAAAGTCCTCCAGAGAGCCTCAGTGATCTTGGTGCCATTGAGAGTCTCCGGGTCCCTGGAAAGGTATTGATCTACATGAGTGAGCGTGACTTTTTGCTTCCTGAAGAAAATATTATTGCCTTCGGATACTAATTGATTCACAGAAGCTTTTCCCTCCCACAGGCATATGGTTGTTGTGATGAGCTGGGTAAAGTTTTATAATGCAGTAGGCTTGGGGCTTGTTTTTGCTCTCACTCTCATTGGGATGCAGTATGATTCATTATTGTGAAGCAGAAAATGTGAAATTGATAAATTTAGACTTGATTACTGCATCAAATTCTTTGCCTGAAAGCAGTGAGATATATATATATATATAAAAATATATTTAAATGAAACATATTGATTCATCTGCTGTAATTCAGATAAATAAAATGAAATGATTTACTTTTTATGCTGTAACACTGAGCTCCAAATCATAGTAAATTATGTTTTTGTGATGAAGCAGAGATATTTGAATAAGTAGCTAAAGCATAGCTTATACTAAATTGTAGATATCTTGGATTTTAATCCCCTGATATTCGTGTGAACTTGGCCATCTACAAATTTAATAGGTGTTATTTGAAAGCTAGCTGGCTCCCGCCTAGGAGAAATATTAGCCGTTGTTAAATAAGTCAGTCCCCGCTGTGCCTCCCTCTGGGGCCCCGCTGCTCGGAGCTGCCTCCGTCTAGTAGCTCCATCACAGATCAAAGCCAGTTTTGAATGTCTGCTCTTGTGATTTTCAATTTGGGGATCATATCTGAAACTTCTGTTTGTTTTCTGTGCCTGGCAGCTTAGTACAGGGCTTGTTTCTCTTGATTGTCTGTCACAGGGCCCCTCATCACACCTCCGTGTCAGCTGCTTAGGAGGAGGATTTCCCACCTCTTTGAGGCACCTTACCCCCTAAAGTGAATTTTATACTTACTGCTTAGCTTTTTTATATTAGGTCAGATCCAAATACGATGAAATTCTAACCAACCGTTTTGCATGAAATGCCTCAGACAGAAGCCTTCTAGAGGCATTTTGAATCATTATACATAGTGTTATAAAAGACTGTTGGATGTGATAAAATTGGGAATTGAGAGATAACCATTAATCCTAATTGACAGATCATTTTCTATTTCTTTGACTTAAAAAAAAGTGTATCAGGCATTATGAACATGCCTTGAATTAGATGGTGTTAGATGTTTCAGAACCACAGTGAAACTGAGGAGTGAGCCCCTTTAAAAAAAATACAGTAATGTTGTATTGCATAGAACTTTCTGCTGTCTTTAAACCATGAGCTTGTGGTGTCTTTCCAGTAGTGGTAGGTAGTGAATTTATAGTAATCTTATTATACAGTCTTCTTACTGACTCCCAACTCTCTCCCGATCAGTGATCAGCAGTGTATACTTTTTTATTAAAATTTTATTTTAAGAATTTTAAAAAGTTTTACATTGGAGTATAGTTGATTAATGCACAGGGAACTCTACTCAATATTCTGTCATAACCTAAATGGAAAAAGAATTTGAAACAGAATAGATACGTTTGGCAGTGTGTACTTTTGAGATGATGGGCTCTGGGAGAACAGTCTGAAATCACAGGTCAACAGGTGTAAATGGTTCAAGTGATGATTAGGTGTGGCGCAATAGTCTGATAGACACACACTAAGAAGACAGTTTAGGTAAACTGTAGTATCTCTGCTTTAATCTAGCCTTTAGCCTAGAGAAACTTTTAAACATTAATTCATTTAATAGCTCTCCCTTACTCAAGTATGGGTAGAACATCAAAAAGAAGAAAGCACCTTCTATCTTCAGAACTGGACCCATTTCTTTTGCCTGTTCTTGTCACTGTGTCTTTCTAAGTTATAACAGGGAATTGAGATTTCATTGGGGTTTTCAAGAAAGAAAGAAAGTGTAGCTTGGGTATGTTATGTATAAAGGGAAAGCAGGAGGGGTTATTAAGATGGAGCATATGAAATGGCTGTGTTTTAGGTTAGAAATGGTTTAATATTGGCTGATTTCATATGGTTCAGTGCAGAAAAAGGAGGGTAGTTAAGGAGAACTGAAGAAGGGCGCCAGGTGAGCTTGATAACCTAGAAAGTACTGTTGATTTTTTTTTTTGAGGACTATATAAATTCTTAGTGGAAGAACCCTTAGACATCACCCGGTACAGTTTTTGTATTTTATAGACAAGATGACACTGTATCCAATCTTTAGAGGAGATGCAAGACAATAATAATCCATATACTGAAAATTTGGGATTTGGGTGGAGAAAATATTATGGAAGGTAAAAAAGAAAAAAGGATTCTTTTCAGAACTTGCCATAGGAAAGGAAAACTTTGAGGCAGATTAAAACATAGCTTAAATACTTCAGAGCCAAGGTCAGTGGCGCCCAAATGTTATTATTATTATTAATATTGTAATAGCCACTTGTTTAGTAGAATTGCTAGTACCCAGGCCATTGTTGTTGTTTAGTCGCTCAGTCATGTCTGACTCTTTGTGACCCCATGGACTGTAGCCTGCCAGCCTCCTCTGTCCATGGGATTCTCCAGGCAAGAATACTGGAAGGGCTTGTGATTTCCCTCTCCAGGGGATCTTCCCAACCCAGGGACAGAACCTCTCCTGCGTTGCTGGCAGATTCTTGACCACTGAGGCACCCCATTCTAATTACTGCGTCGGGGGTGGAGCTCGGCGTCCGAAGTGTTTAAAGATCCCCAGCCGATTGCAGTGGCACCCCCGACTCCAGCACTCTAGCCTGGAAAATCCCATCGACCGAGGAGCCTGGTGGGCCGCAGTCCATGGGGTCGCTGAGAGTCGGACAAGACTCAGCGACTTCCCTTTCACTTTTCACTTTCATGCATTGGAGAAGGAAATGGCAACCCACTCCAGTGTTCTTGCCTGGAGAATCCCAGGGACAGGGGAGCCTGGTGGGCTGCCGTGTATGGGGTCACACAGAGTCGGACATGACTGTAGCGACTTAGCAGCAGCAGCAGCCGATTGCCGTGAGGAGCCATGTTTGGGAACCACTGGCCGAGCTGCGTGTACAATGCGGAGAAAAAAAGGGGGACCACAGAAACTGTTGTAAAAATTTGGTAGTTTTCCTGACACTTTTTGTGGGGAAAGAAGTAGAATAAAGAGTCAGTGATGATCTAAAATTTTATTTTTGGGAAATGGATACTGTTTTTTTTCAAATTAATGGGATTTGTTTTGGTGCGGAGGTAAGGCTATAAGAAATTAATCTATACTGTATTTATTGACTGAATATTATTTTAAGGAAATGTATACTGTTTGAATCACGTGAAAGATTTTTAGAGAATTGGTTATAAGAATTCTGAAGAATTAAGACCAAAATTTATTATTAATAATTGTAATAGCCACTTGTTTAGTAGTTACAGAACTTATTAGGACTGTTTGAAAGGATTTGCTGAATCATGGTTTAAAAATATCTGAACTTTATAAATCTACATCTAGGCTTTGGGTAAACTTCTCATAGTGCCTCCATAATAGTTACAGGTCATAAACCTGAAAAAGAGAACTAATACTAATATTATTCATGAATTTTTACTGAAATACTGCCTCAACAATAAGGATTTTTTTGGGGTGGGGTTAGTTTCATTTTTTTTCAGGCCTTGATCTTACTGATTCATTAATACAAATAGGATTCTGCTGTGTTTACTCTTGCACGGTTGGTTTAGCTATGCCTTTGATTTTTTTCATTAAAGAAAAATATAGGGTGTGGAGCTGAAAGAAATCTGTTTCTGTCAAAACCTGAAAATATATTTGTCTAAATATAAGAAAATATTTCTGTTTGTATGCCTAATTTATTCCACACATATTTATTGAGTACCTACCTACTCTGCGGCATTTCGACTTTATAACATTCTGGGATCTGGGGTAGAGTGTATGTTAGCTTTTAGAATACCTCTGTGAAGTAAGAGAAATGGATTGACTGACTTCTTAGTATCCATGAAAAGACTCCTAAAACGACCCTAATTACAGAGCTTTATTTTCAGAACTTTACCAAGACATGAGGAAAGTGCTGGAATAAGAGCCGGGAGAGGTGGTTCAAGTATTGACTTAAACGTTTAGCTTATTATTAAAGGGAAGTCATTTGAATAGTACCTCAGCTTCCTCATCTGTGAAAATGTGATTAAACTAGAGCCCTTTTAGCACTGATGTTTTTTAGTATCTCTATTGTAATATTTGTAGGAGAGATATGACATAAAAATACAATCAAAAGAATAAACTGAGCAATTTTTTTTAAAGATGAGTATATTACGGTCTGATAAAGACAGAATTAGTATTAACACTTTTGACTGGGAGACTGTTTTAGCTTTAGTGATTAGGATAAAAACTTTCAATTTAGGATTATGTTTCATTTAAGACAGGTGTCTTCTGCAGGGGATTCTGAGAGGGACTATACCTGTGGATCTGCAAAATTATTTAGAATTTTTCTTAGGCACGCATGGATAAAAATGTTTATCTGTGTTCTTTTTAGCCATTAATGAAATTCTGCTTCTCTTGGCTTTAGATGCTTTGGGATTCTTAACCACTCTTTCTAGCAGATCATAAAATATGTGGCAATGATTTATTGTGCTTTTGGCAATGATTCATTGACCCAGGCAGTTACTAAGTTATGAAGATGCGAAGAGGTACAAGACTGTTCCTGCCTCAACCTGAGTGAAAGAGACAAGCACAAATAGACAACGTGGAAGGATATAGTAGAGGTCTAGAGTAAGGTATGCATAGTGGTAGCACAGCTAGGAGACGATGGGGGTAGGTAGATGTGGGCGCTGGGTCTTCTAGAGTTAGCAATGCATTTGGTTTTGAAGGATAACTAGTGTTCAGATAGAGTTTTGAGTGGCAGCCCTGCGCCAGGATACTGATTAAAAAGATAATGTGAGGTTTAGGAAATGAAGAAAAGTTAAAATCTGAGAGACGTTTAAGAAACAGAATTAAGGACTGAGGATTTTATTGGCTGTCGAAGGTGAAGGAATTGGAAAGACTGAGGTCATTAGACACTGGGATTGAGGGTGCTATGATATCTTCTCAGAATAGATAGAAATCTCAATTTAAAAGAAATTCTTTTAAAAAAAGAGAGGGTCTGATCAGGTGTTTGAAAACTAGAACCAGAAGCCCTAACTTAAGGCTTAGACACTGGACTTTTCTCTGTGTGCTTCAGTTTATGTGTCTTGCCGTCAGCTTTAGCTCGACAGGCATGTGACAAATAGCTTGATAGTTTTCACTGAAGTTGAGAAATTTTTAAAGATAGCTTTTAAAAATAGATGTATATTTGATGCCTCCTTCCAAAACAGTTACCTTTAATGTTTTCTTTGTCTTAGGAATAAATTTGGGATAAAATAGCATAGCTATTGAATAAGAGAAGTAAGTAAAAATATTTGGCAGAGTATCAAATATGAAAGTTTTGCTTGATCACTTTGTGATTTTTATTACATGTTAATAGTTCAGTGCATTTCTATGAATAAAATCAGTTTTTCTTCAGTATATCTTTCTTTAAAGACAAATATGTATATATCTGGGTTATTTTGAGGAAAGAATTAAACTAATGCCACTTTAATAATAACCTTTTTATAAAAATCTATAAATCACATTGCTAAAACCTTTCAAATTGTAGCGCTAATAATATTCCACTAGATGGCACTGACAGCCTGAAGAAAAACAGTTGGCTTGAAAAGCTGTTTTTTTTTAAAACACACAGAAGATGATGAACTGGCTGCTTTGATAGATTATTGTTGTTCTAATGATAATTTTAAGAAAATATGCCATTTCCCCAACGTAATCGGACATCTGTCAATTCATTATAAACTTACATTGGTAGATGTATAGTTTTAGGGTATTTGTGATCTTGAATCCTGTTTCATTTGGAAACAGAAATTTTCAGTGATTTATGATTTTTATAATACTGATTGCATATTGAAAACTGTGTTTTTGTTCTTCCTTTAAGCTCTGTTTAGTTTTTGATAATCATGTTTTGTTCTCAGAACTCTAATGTGATGTTAACTTTAGTAAGATGATTTCTGTTTTTAGTGTTTGTTATAACAGAATAGCTTTTTGTTGTTGTTGTTGACTCCTGAAAAATGCAAGCAGACAAATAAACCTTTTGTCCTGGCAGACCTAAATTCATGCTGTGTAAGAGCAGGCTTTCTTTACTCCCTCACTTGTGCCCATACAATGCATTCTGTATTCTGGTATATAATGTGAACTATGGTCTGATAAACTATGTACAGAAATGGAAGCTGGTTTGCATTTCTTTTTTTATTCTACTTTACATTTTTCTGAAGGATTTTGAAAGCTGACCTGTGAAATGAAGATTTTTGCATTCACCTTTTTATTTGAATAAAAACCTGCTACCGAAGATGATAAGTTTCCAGGCTGTTCTGTGGGTTTAAAAATTAAATTACTTTTCAAAGAGAATATTGAACAGAATAATGTTAAGGAGAACTGTTAAGCTGTCATAACTAACTTTTTACACTTGTGAAAGTGAACAGGATTGAAAGCTTGAGCCTGGGTTGATATTTTTAATTAGTGTGGTATTTTGGATAATTTGAAAGTAGTGATTCAATATAAAATTTGTATTTTCCCTCCTGGACTTGAATACATCCCCTTAAGAGGTGAACTCTTAAGTGGGAAATAGTTTTGTAAAGTTATAGCCTGGTTTCTTTGGAAACCATAGATATATTGGAAATGTTTTATAACACCTTTACACTTGAGGGCTCCAATTGTTTTATAGACTTGAATCCCCAGTTCTTATATAACCTTTTGTTGTAATGTTGAGAGGAAACATGGCTTGGCTAAAATCATAGATGTTGACTTAAATTTCTATTCTGATTTTCTTTCTTTTTCGAAAAGTTACATTTGCAATATACATTTTTATATGTATTAATATGTTCATGTAGCTTTATCCCAGAGATGATCAGAATAGAAGAATAGGCTAGGTAGTATATATTATATACAACCTTATGGTGTACTATGACTGCTGGAAAAGACAGCCTCTAAAACACTGAATGACTTCTTTGTCATCTACCACTTTCCCAAAATCTTCCTGCTTGGTGTATTATGTTAAGAAAATGTTGAATGTTTATGCTTGTTTTTGGATATAGCATCTGGCACCGTGGTAATGTGTTAAGATATTTTTAGTAAAGGAAGAATATGGTCCTAGTTTATATAAAAGCGTGTTGAATTTTAACAGCATCACAGCTGTTCCATTTTCTTGGCTTTTGGTGTCCACGTAGTCTCTCCCCCATGACATTTTTCTGCCCTGTGGGAAGTCATCTGCTGTTACTTAACCTGTTGTATGCTTTTCCACTCCACTGCTGTTACTTCTGCTTCGCTTTTATTTTTTTACCCTTATTCCCCCAATCTCTAATATTTGAAATTTTACCTTTTCTCATGTTCTGTAAATGCCACCACTTCCTTGAGATGGTAGCTCACAATCCTTTAATGCCCTTCATTTTGTTTGTATTTCCTTTTTGTTCTGCCTCGCATCATCATTTATTCATCTATTACTTCAGCAGCTATTTGAGCAAAGAGCCGTATTTTACTCATCTTTGTTTCTTTATGACCTAGCACAGAGGATTTTTACATAGTGGGACTTTAATTTTAAAAGTTCTAAAATTGGAATATGTGACTTGACTGGGAAATAAGAGATAATGGAGCTTTGCTAGTAGGCAGGTTATTTCCTAATGATAATGTGGGAGAGAGGTTTGATTTGTTCTTTTTTGACATTTATATTTTTGTTTCTATGTCCTTTACAATTAAGCTCATTAATTGTAGCTTTTCTCCAGCTTTAATTCTGGGGTGACATTCGTATACTTATTTGAGGTGTAGATAATTACCCACCCTTGGTAGGCAAGTTGTGACATGTTTGATGGATGGTTTGTAGTTGCTGATTTTTGGATTTTCAAACTTTGCAGAGCATTCCTACCACTATTATTAATAATAATACGTGTTTATTAGTTACTGTGTGTCATAAACTTTACTATAAAAATTCTTTAAAAAACTGTACTCTTAATTGCAGTCCACAAGACTAAGATATTTTATTACCAACCATAGTTAAGGCATCTAATCTTCTTGTAACTTTTAAGAACATTACATATTTTAATTTTGGCTTGAGGAGTTTCGTTTGTTATTCTACTCCCCTGATTATACCTTTCACCTTGTTTTGTGTGGAATCTTTTGTTTATTTCATGTAAAGTTTTGCCACATACATATATATTGGCTTGCAAAACTGGTTCTGTTTTAGGTGAAGAATTAATAATTTTGTACATTTCCAATCCTAGGAAACCAGTTTACATAATGGTAAAATTATGGAGTGATTGTTTTAAGAATATACCGTCCAGCTGTTTCTTTTATTTTTCTACTTTATATGCATAAAATATTCCTACAATCATCTTACATTTATTGTTACTTCTGTTGAGAAGAAAGAAGCCTTTCCTTAGGAGTTTGTGGATAATTTTGACTATCAAAACAAGAAGATACAGTCTTTTCCTTTCCCTTTGTTCTTATATTCCCTTTTTTTAAAAATATACAATTCACTGTGTAAATTAGTTTTAGTTTGATCCATGATTTTTATCTACAGTGTGCCTTGGCACTTGGGAGCAAATGATGGAGAATAAAGAAAAGCCTGCGTCCTCAAGAAGTGTGTAATCTGATGGGGCCGCTGGCACTGATAGCAGTGAGACGTTTAGAGTGATTGGGTAGTGGCTGAGTCTTAGAGACAGCAGTGCAGCGGGTTTAAAGGGAACACGGTGATCGTGATTCCAGGCAGCACAGAGCGTGTTCTGACTGAGTTTAGACGTGCGTGTTCGAACAGGAGCCCCTGAAAGGAGAGGGTGTTTTATAAGGACATGGCGTCAGGCATTTGTTTTGGTTGAATTCTGCTTTGTGTTTCTTTGAATTCTGCTGTGTTTCTTTTTCTGCCTTTCTTGATTTTTCTCTCTCCCTCCCTTCCAGGTTACTTAGTCCAGTGTTTAAGTGTTACATGTCACTTCTTTGAAATTGTTTTGAGCCTGTCTGCTCTCGGTGATATAATTGTTTAGTGTTCTACGAAGGAATGGCATTTGACCTTTTATATACATACATAGACTGTGCATTTTTTTTTTTTACACATACATCACCTTTGTGAAATGAGCATTTGTGAGATATTTATAAATCATGTTTTCCCTCTGACATTCTTAATAACTCTGGGTGTTTGTTTCACTGTCATTTGCAGTGTGTGTGTGTATGTCTTTTACAGGTGGAAAAAAAAAATAGGCATGAGGAGACTAAGTTGATATTAACTAAGGTTAATAGCCGAGTTGCAGCTAAAACCTGTGTCTTTCCCTTTAGATTAGTCAATAGGTGGTACATCTAGGGAGAACCTCAGCATGGAGTTAATGCCGTATACACATTTGAGATGACAGTGCTCATTCACTGCAGTCTGTTTGAATTTCCAGCTTGTTTCACATCTGATCGTTTTCATTCCTAGAAATTTTTGTAATCTTCAGTTTTTTCGGTGTGTGAATAGTCCCAAGGACATTTATTTGCCAGTGGTGCTGTGGAATTACTAGGGAGGCATACCCTCGCTCGGGCTTTATTCCTTCCCTCAGCTTGCAGTATCTGAAGCTGGTTATTTCAAATGCCTGTGCACCTTTAGGGAGGGAGAGTGCCAGGAATTTCTGATCTCTTGTTCTATTTCATGTCTCACTGTCAATTCAGATTTCCACTGTATTCAGGGAGGTGGCCTGTGGATACACTAACGGGTTGGAACCCTTCTGCAGATAGTGTGGGTTTAACACAAGTCTGCTGAAACTCTTCTGTGCCGTTGTCCAAGGTGCTGCACAATTGAGTGTGCTGAAGATAACCCACTACCGGAACGCAGCTCCCACTGTTACCATGCTGGATTTCTTACTGCACTCATTGTATCTAATCACAGCAAAATCAGTGATGGCGGTATCTTTAGCCTTTGTATTTTTTTGGTTAGTGTATTTTTATAAGTTGAGTTTTGGTACTAAGAAGCATTTTCTTTTTCGTGCACTTTTAATTCTGCAGGTTTAGTTTTTATGATTTTACCTTCTCTTTTCAATTTATCAGAATTTTAAATGTAAACAGTTAACTATTATCTTAAGTTTCAGGTTTATTGCTCTAATATTTTCTTTTAGCTTGGATCTACTGGGAGGAAATAATTTTATAGTAATTGTATAAATTTAAGATATAAATTAAAATCCTAAAGATATATAAGCTAGGCTCTTCCTTTTTTTCTTTTCTACAAATGAAAACTATGCCCTGCAATAAAATAATCTGGAGTGTCTCTACTTGGAAAGTTTGGTCCTCAAATTAACTGTATAATTTTTGTATATTTAATTAGTGGTGATTCATTAAGAATTCTTGTTAAATATTATTTTGACTGTAAAATGATTTTAAATACTGATTTCTTTTTGTGTACTTAAATGTTTGAGATTAATTTGAATAAAGCCAAATAATTAAATTATATGTCTGTAATAATGTTTTGATTAATTAGTGTGGCAGAGAGTGGGTATCTGTATTATTGAAATTTCCCAGTTAACTGAAGTTTTACCCGATTATGCAGTGAACTTGCATAGGATAAGGACTTGTCTGTTAAGCTCTTTATGGTTGCATGTCCATAGAAGCCCCATAATGTATCTTTTTTTTTTTCATAATGTATCTTTAGAAAGCAAGCAGTTAGAGCTTTAGGTTCATAATCGGTTCATTAATTACAGTATCAGTACACTTTGAAGGGAACCTCAGGGGAGTACAGAAGTACCCTTGTGAACCTTTTCTTTTTTTCAGTATTTATTTGTTTTTGACTGTATTGGGTCACTCAGGATCTTGCATTGCGACCTGCAGGCTCTCTAGTTACAGCTCGTGGGCTCAGTTGCCCCACCCTTGGTATATGGGATCTTAGTTCTCCAACCAGGGATTGAACCTGAGTCCCCTGCCTTGAAAGGCAGATTGTTAACCTCTGGACCACTAGGGAAGTCCCTTGTGAACCTTTTGTGGAACAAGTTTTTCTTAGCCAAGCAGTGAGATTTTCAGCAGAAAATCTGTTCAGCGTTCCAATACTGATTGTGACCTGAAAGCCATTGAAATGTTATCTGGTTATCTGTTGTGAGAGGGCTTCCCTGGAGGCTCAGATAGTAAAGAATCTGCCTGCAGTGCGAGAGACCTGAGTTCAGTCCCTGGGTCAGGAAGATCCCCTGGAGAGGGGCATGGCTACCGACTCCAGTATTCGTGCCTGGAGAATCCCATGAACAGAGGAGCCAGGTGGGGCTCCATGGGGAGCCCCATAGACCCCTACAGTCCATGGGGTCGCAGAGTCGGACATGACTGAACGACTAACACACTTGAGATGAAGAAACTGTGTATATATATGATAGATATTAGGTAGTCACCTTTTTTTCTTTTTGTTTAGCATCTGAATTTTCTCAACTACTAGGATGATACACCAGGAATTGAAAATAAAATCTGAATTTTCAAACTGGCTAGTATTTTCCTCCAATAGATGGGTGGTTCTTAGTGTTTGACTTTTTCCTAACTTTCCACACACTTTCTTCTTGTTTCCTGTCAGTTTGTCTCCTTGGTCAGTGTTTCCCAGGAGGTTTGTCAGGCTTAAGACAGATGATTATTTATTTTTGTGCAGATAGAATTATAGCAACTACAAGTGCTATAATTTTTTTGTTTTGTTTTCCCTTGAAGGAGGAATTCCGAGAACTTCGAGAACAACCTAGTGACCCTCAAGCTGAACAAGAACTAATTAATAGCATTGAACAAGTGTATTTTTCTACAGATTCGTTTGATATTGTTAAATATGAACTGGAGGTAAAAAAAATTCACTAAGACTTATCTAAAGCCAATTTTGTTCAGTGATTTAAATTTACGAGTGAAATATGAATGGTTTTAGGGTCATTGTATTTATTTTTGATACTAGGACCGATCTGTGATAACCACATGGTGATTAAATGAACTTTCAGCCTTGTTTAAAGATGAGATTATTTTTTAAAATGTAAGGTTAAGTGCAGCTATAGGATATTGGTCCAAGAAACATTTTTGTATTTTTCATTTTTAACTCTCAGCACACAATTATGTTAGTGTACTGCCTCTATCTTATTTTACGTTGGCTAAATATGTTTAGGAAAGCTCTGAGACTTTTAATCATGAAAGTATATTTACATTATTATTTAGTTGTGATAAATACCCTTGGGCCATAATGTTTATAACTTTGGCATTTTAAATTTATAAGAATTAAAACCAATTGTAAAATTTGGGTTTTAGGTGAAACCAAATGCTGTGTGCATGCATGCATGCTTCATATGTCGTACCTAGAGTTAGTACCCAGCTTGTTTGGAGGTTCTGTCACCAGTTGACTGAGACTGGAGGCCTAACTTGGTATTTTCCCATCGTCACCATGGCATGCATTTTGTTAGTTCCCACACTGTCCTCTGGGCTTCCCTGGTGGCTCAGATGGTAAAGAGTCTGTCTGGAATGCGGGAGACCTGGGTTCAATCACTGGGTCAGAAAGATCCCTTGGAGAAGGGAATGGCTCCCACTCTAGTGCTCTGGCCTGGAGAATCCCAGGGATGGGGGAGCCTGGCGGGCTGCAGTCCATGGAGTTGCAAAGAGTCAGACACAGCTGAGCGACTACACGTTCACTTTCACACTATTCTCCGGAGTGTGTATAATCTGTGTCTTCAGATAACCGTAACTATCACACTACACATGTAGGGGTTAATTTCCACTCATAGTATTTCAGAGGGGAAGTAGGTTTTTCGTTCTCTCGTGGCAGAATAGGGAGATACTAGTGGCTGCTAGAGCGGGGAATTAGGGTTAGGAACTTGCTCACATTCTCCTGCTACAGGCATTGGAAGCAGTGTTTTCCAGCTTGGGGGCCAGGAGTCCCCACAGGAGTGGGATTTCCAGGAGGTTGGAGATGGTGGCAGTGGAGATAGCAGAGGCAGGGTGGAGCTTGAACCCCGAAGGGTTAGTACCACAGATAGAGGCTGGTGTCTGGGGTCTAGTGCGGAGGTTAGGAGGATGGGGGGAGTGGGGTGTGACACTGTTTTGTATGTGCAGATTGTAATTCTTCACTTAGGTGTGCAGGGAAGTGAAACTAAACAATTGATTTTTTTTCACTCGTTATTTATGGATTTTTCCTTTTAGAAGCTCCCTCCTGTTCTCAATTTGCAAGAATTAGAGGAGTACAGAGACAAATTGAAACAACAGCAAGCTGCAGTAAGTAAAAAACACATTTCTGACAAAACTGGAAAGGAAACACAACAGAGAGGTGTAATGTTTAGAGCTTTTATGGTTTCACTAATACACTAACGTTTTAAACAAATCTTATTATTTGACATGACTTTGACTCAAATGATACATTTATATGTGTTCAAATTTACTATTTAGTTCCCTTCATATTACTTTGATAGATTTGCTTCTAGAACTTGGTGTTCTTTCTCTGGAATCCTGAACATGATGAAAGAATTTTGAATTTATTTTTTTCAAATTACCAAGTACCTGCTTAGATTGCTGCTTGTCACGTGGTGTGTGACTTTCCTATCCATAGTTTTTTTTTTTTTTTAACCCACAGTTTTATGGTAGATAGAATGTTCTTATATCAGAGTAGAGGTTCCCACTTCTAGTTGAAAGGTCCAAAGAGAATACAGGGTTAAGATTCAGAAAGTCTGAACTGCTGTCACTATTAATTGTGTGACATTGGGCAAGTCACTTTGCCTTGCTAAATCTCTTGTGTCATTTGTGAAGTAGTGGGCTGGGCCTGCATTTTACCTTATGATGTAAAATTCTGTGATTTTCTGTTTTCTTTGAGTTAGGCTGAATTCCTTTTATAAAACCCAGACTGTACTGTAGGAGATTAAATAATGGTAGTAAGTAGTCTTGTTAATTTTTTAATACTAAAAGCAGTAATAATATGTTCAGCCATTTAAATTTAAGATATGATCTTTAATAATACATGAGACAAATAAAGGAAGATATACTTCTGTATCTTTTGTGTTATACCCAGAGGCCTCAGTGGGTGCTGGGATCTCCTAGAGGCTGGTAGCAGTAGCGTGGGGAAGGGCCCTCAGCACCAGAGGGTTGTGTGGTAAAAGCATGTTGCTGCTCTGGAGACTTTGAGTTCAGTGGATGGTTGCACCTTTTGCCTTTTGGTCTCAGCATGTTTTAATATGTACTCCCCCCTCTTTATAACTCATGTGGTAGTATTCTTTTGGGAATGAATCCCACCACAAGGGCCATGTAGCACAGTGGCCTTTGGAATTTGATCAACCTGGCCTTGAACTGTGACCTTGCAGCTTACTGCGGGTGAATTATTCCTGTGTCTAAGATTATACCCCCTGGAAAATAAGGAAACGTGTCACCCATTTCAGCAGATTGGCCTAATTACTAATTGAGGTAATGCAAGAAAAGCACTCAGCACACTGCCTGGTGCCGTGGAAGCTAACAAGAGCCACAAGGTCTATTTAAAACAAGAAAAATGGAAAAACCCCAACAGAAACCAAAAAGCAATGAACGCACACAAATGCATGAACGAATGACTCAGAAAACGATTTGGTGAGATTAAGTGGGTTTCTGTCTGTGTACATCTCTACCAATTCCTGTCTATACAGATGTGCACAAATTCAGAGCAGATTCAGGAAACCTGAAAGAATGAATGTAGTAGTTGAATGCGTGTGTAGTGGTTTGTCATCAGCCGCGTCGGGGCAGGGGACACGATTGTGTTTCTTGAGCAGATGGTCACTAACTGCCTTCCGTGCCCCTCCGCGTGGTCACGGTCGTTGCTGGGCGTGGGACCCCTGCAGTGCAGTGCTGCAGGGGCCCCTGCGATTGTGAAATAAGAGACTCGTGTTCCAGCTCATTAGAGTTCTACACTGCACACACTAACATTATCCATGAAACTGACCAAGAAACCTCCGGTACCTTCATAGCGCTCCAAAAAGCACATTTTCAGTTTTTAAGAAGTAGTGGACCAAATTGCTGTTTGTCTTCTTATGCCCTACAAACAGTTTAAAGGGGACAAGGATATTTTCTGTTTCCCAGATAGTATTTCCATAACTTGAGTAGATTAAACATTTTTGAATCTTACGAGGTCTGTCTTTTGAAAGCAAATCGAGTACCTATAAAGATGGATAGACTTTTGCACATGTTAGTGAAGTCAAATAATGATACTCATGTTATTAACAGTCATAATGACCGTTTATTGAGTTTCTGTTAAGGACCAAGTATTGTGCTACGTGCGACACCTCTTTTACTAAATTCACGGCCGGCGATGTGTGTGGCCGTAGCATGCCAGCATCTGCTGTAGGAGTGATTGAGAAGCCCTGTTGAATGTTCTTGCTAAAACTTCAAATGTAAAATGTAATAGGAAGCATGAGGCTTTTTCTTTTATTTGCTTTGTTTGATTGCATGTTCTTCTAGGTCTCTAAAAAAGTAGCAGATTTAATCCTTGAAAAACAGCCTGCTTATGTCAAGGTAGGATAATATTTGTTATTTTTAAAGTAAAATATTGAAAATGTTTGAGTGACTTATGCTTGGAATTTGAAACATTTACTCTTTTGTCTGTAGTTTATAGCAACATTTTAACTTTATTTGGGTTGTATTTGTATATGGTTCTTTTTCTCGCCTGTGGGGAATTCACCAAACTGTGAGAAGTGAAAGAGTTTTTATATCTGACTCTAGTTTGTTTGGTTTTCCTAACTTGAGAACAGCCAATGAAAATTGCTTCTGTGTATTTTGTAACTCACATCATCAACAGTGATTGCTCTGTCTGCCTTTAAAATATGATAAAATTGGAACTGTCTCTTTGAATCTGCCTTTTCATCAGAAAAGCAGAGAATTCAGAATGCGCTGAAATATCTAACTGTGTTCAAACAAAGCCATTCACTGTAAAAGCATCTTAGCAAACAAATCATGTTTGTCATGTTTGTCATTATCTTATGAAGTTCTCTTGGATAGAAATATTTAAACGAATATATTATTAGTATTTATTTACACCCATCTAAAAGAGGATGGGTCTAGATTTCCTTACAGGCAATCCTGCCTAAATATTTTGTGACATGCCATGATGAAAATCAATTCAAAGTAGTTATCTAAAATGATTTTTATGAAAAATATACCAGCAGTGTACAAGTTCAGGTATCTTTGTTGTTACTTTGTTTATCAAGCAGGCTTCTCTTTGAAACCCACTAAAGTTTTTGTTAGAGAACCATATCAATAAGAAAGAAAAATAAAATGCCTCGCACAGTAACCTACGCCTCATCTTTCCATAGGAACTTGAAAGAGTTACCTCATTACAAACAGGTCTTCAGTTAGCTGCTGTTATCTGCACCAATGGAAGGAGGTATTGTGTTTGATGATGCTTTGTTCTTTAAGCTAAATAACATTTAAGAGGAACTATCTTGGAAAATTGAGTTTTTAAATTATGATTGTGGTTTCTAGAATGCCATTCATTAACTGAACCTACACAATGATCTATAAACTGCCCTAAGAAGGAGTGTGGGAAATGTTTTAAAATCTAGTTAGGGATTAAAAATATTAGTTTTTTTTAAAAATGTGGGCCATTTTAAAAGTCTTTATCAAATTTATTACAATGTTGCTTCTGTTGTTTATGTTCTGTTTTTTTGGCCCTGAGGTATTTGGGATTTTAGTTCCCAGACCAGGGATCAAACCTAGACCCCCTGCTTTGGAAGGCGAAGTCTTTAACCACTGGACTGCCAGAAAAGTCCCCAAATATTAGTGTTTTTGTATTGCTTAAATCAGTGCTTCTCAAACTTTCTTTGGTGAAGGACCAGGCTTTTTTTTTCTTTAATTTCCAACATGTTACAGATTGTTGTTTTTATAAAATGCAATAAAAACAAATTGCTAGAATAAATTAAAAAAATACACATATAAAATACAGTTTCATTTTTTCTTTTATCAGGTTCATTAAGCGTAAAATTACTGTGTCAACTTTTGCTCTGTGTGTTTAAAATTTTGTTGGTTAGAGTCATCAAGCATAAAATTGTTTCGTCAACTTTTGCTCTACATGTTTCTAAATGCTTGCTCTCAATTTCTGTACCTTTCTTGTGATGAACTAGTAACAGTTTGAAGTTTGGTAGCAGACCACCTACCACTCTGGTAATACTGCTTTATTTTGAGCTATTGAACAGATTGGTCAATCTGTTCAATCAGTCAGAGGACTCACAATCCCCATTTTTAAGAGCAGGCCAGGATACTGTCTCATTAACTGCCTAATTGTTCTGTGTGTATAGTGTTCTTATACTAGAAAAACTGAACTATTTATTGCTCACTTTTACAGACACTTGAATATTGCAAAGGAAGGTTTTACTCAAGCTAGTTTAGGCCTCCTTGCAAATCAGAGGAAACGTCAGTTGCTGATTGGACTTCTGAAATCTCTGAGAACGATAAAAACATTGGTATATACCCGTTCCTTTTTAAAAATTAAAACTTAATTTTGTGGTTGAAACAGGTTTTACCTTTGCATTTCTGTTATTTTTCAGCAAAGAACAGATGTCCGCTTAAGTGAAATGCTGGAGGTAAGTTTACAAGGCTTGGAAGTTTGGTGCTCCTCATAAAATTAGAGAATTATTGTGAAAAAAACTCAGATGTGCATTTTTCTCAAATTGGTGTATGGTGTAAAGAGCATTTTTAGACAGTAAAGGACCTTCTTGTGCATCTTTTTCTATTGTCATGGTAAACTTCATTCAGAAAAATGTATTGGGGGGAATGTTCAGTGTGTAGCAGTGTAGGAATGTTAATTTCAGTGTGTTTCTATTATATCTGGGCCCAAATAGCAATGAAATTACCTTTTGCATGTAACATAAATTTGAGGAAGATGGCATGTATTAGTTATTTTGGTGTCTCATATATATACACATATTTTTTTAATTACTAATTTTTAAAATTTTTGGCTGTTACGGCAGACGGGAGCTACTCTTCGTTGTGGTGACTTCTCTTGTTGCAGGGCACAGTCTCTAGATGCATGGGCTTTGGTAGTTGTGGCATGCAAGTGCGCAGGCTTTGCTGCCCTGCCCGTCCCAGACCGGGGACTGAACCTGTGTCCCCTGCAGTGGCAGGCAGATTCCAGCCACTGGACCGCTAGGGAAGCCCTCAGATATGTACTGATTTTCTGAGTGCGCCGTCTGTTCTCTCTTCAGTGGCTTTCTTAGCATTTTTATATACTTCTGTTACAAGGTTCACCAAGGCCTAATGTGTTATGTGTGTCTCCCCATCATTCTCAAGCACCTGTAGGTAGGTACTTTGTCATGATCTCAGCATCCCCTATGGTTTGAATTGCCTTTGTTGAATTTAGATATGAACTTAAAGAACATTTTTTTTGATGGTTTTCTGTTTAATCACTGTATTACTTCTAAACTATGACCACTAAACTATGGTTTAAGAAATCCATATGAAAAATTAATTTGGCAGTAAATTACTCTGTTCAGGTGTTAAAAATATCCTGAGGCCATTAATGAATATTTCACTTTATTTTCCAAATTTATTTAAGAATATTTATGGATTCATTGATGGTAAAACTGTTGAATGTTGATTGCAAGTAGAATAAAATTGGAACATTTTTTATATAAACACGACTGAAAGAAGATATGTTAACAGCTAAAGAACTCCTCTCTGAAGCAGCTTATACTTCTGTGTAGGCTTTACCCGCATGTCATGGTCTCAGAGGGCTATTACTGTGTGTTTATGGACACAACATATTTTTTCCATGCTACATTTTAGGTCTGGAGCTAGTTGCTTTGTTATATTTTACTATTTATCTGTTGTTGGTATTATAATCTTTGAGAATTAAAGCTTTCTGGTAGTATAACTTTTAGATAGAGTGTGAACAGAGGTTTATCCTTTTCAGAGGCTTTTAAAAGTGATTGCTGTTTTTGCCTGCACTGGGTCTTCACTGTTGTGCGTGGGCTTTCTCTAGTTGCGACAGGTGGGGCTACTTCCTAGTTGGGGTGCACAGGCTTCTCCCTGCCTTGGCTTCTCTTGTTAGGGCGCACAGGTTCTAGGCACTGGCTTTAGTACTGTGGGCTCAGTCGTTGTGGCTCAGGGGCCCTAGAGAACAGGTTCAGTAGCTGCGGTGCATGGGCTTAGTAGCCCAGCGGATGTGTATCTTCCCAGACCAAGGATGTAACCCATGTCGCCTGCATTGCAAGGCGGAGTCTTAACCACTGGACCAGCAGGGAAGCCCCTTTTCAGAGTCTTTTAAGAAAAATGTTTCCTTCCTAATGACTTCTGTTGTTGCTCTCTCCAGGAGGAAGACTATCCAGGAGCTATTCAGCTGTGCCTGGAATGTCAGAAAGCTGCCAGCACTTTTAAACATTACAGCTGCATAAGGTAAGCTAGTGTCAGATTTTTAAAGCTGACTCTGCCATCAGTTTTAATGTAGGAGGTGAGTAATATACAATGTTAATAACCATGGAAAATTACTAAGTGCTGTATTCTAGTTTAGCTTTCTTGTTTATAAATGGACAGTACAGTAAAATAGGACTTCCGTGGTGGCGCAGATGGTAAAGCGTCTACCTACATTGTGGGAGACCTGGGTTCAATCCCTGGGTCGGGAAGATCTCCTGGAGAAGGAAATGGTAACCCACTCTGGTACTCTTGCCTGGAAAATCCCATGGACAGAGGAGCCTGGTAGGCTACAGTCGATGGGGTCAAAAAGAGTCAGACACGACTGAGCGACTTCCCTTTCACTTTTCACTTTCACAGTAAAATAACAATTCTTTAGGTTTGAAAGATCAGATAGATACTTTTGAATCCTGTTTCCTGTGACATCACTGTAACTCTTCTTTTCATATTTTTTCCAGTCTTACTGATTTCATTTTTATGCAGTAGTAGAGAATACATTCATCTGTTCCTGTCTTCATTGCACCTCTTGGGAATTCTTCCTCCTTAACTTTGCCCAGCTTATAAATATTGAGAGTGTTGTCACAGTTTGTTTTTCAGATCCAGATGGTTCAACTGTTGGCTCATCATGATAAGAATTCTTTTAGAAAATTTAAAAGCGATGTAATTGCTTATGTAATTGTCATCTTTGTAATATTTAAGTGATTATGTAATTAACGTTTTATATCTCCTGTTTGTTAATGTATTACATCTTCTGTTTGTTCGTGAAATGTCCTATCTGAAAAATAGCTGCTGCTATTTTGTGCTCTGAGTGCTCACTTTTTTTAATAGATTTTGATCTGTTTAAAATGAAGCTTTTGCATTAGCTGTGACAGTACCTCACAGGGGTAGGGGTGGGCTCTAATATTCGTGTGTAATTGCTGTCATTCCTCTGAAACCATCGAAAATAAACATACAGTCTAAGGAAGATAGCGAGGTTTCCAGGCAAACCCGGTTTCAAATTAACTTCATACTAACCTTAGAACGTAGCCTGCTAGTCTCTCATGTATGGTGAGTCCAGCTGTCAGTGAGCAGGATGCCCTGATGTTCTAGCTGTTGATTCCTTGTATCTGAAAAGATGAAAGGATTGTGATAGAGTACAGCTTTGGGTTAATTTTTTTTTTTTTTTAATATACTCGCACATAGGCCTCTACTGGGTATGGAGTAACTGGATATTTCCCCCAGAGACGATACTTTTTAATGGTTTTTGTTTCTCTAGGATTATGCATTTTAAAGCAACATACTTTTTCTTTGATTAGGAAACACATAGTTGAATAGCACCAGTGATATTTGGATTCTATCCATTTTGACAGTGATTAACTGTTACTATTAAAAACTTGATTATGTCATTTATATTTATTAGGTTGGATGAATAGAGTATTAGCTCTAGTATGTGAATATACTTGAACCATTCCTAGCAGGGCCTTCTGGCTCCTGAAGAAGCATAACAACCATTTGCTTCATTTTGTGATGATATGTCTGTTAGAATTTCGTATTCAAAATCTTATTTCTGGTTGGCTTAAAATAATTCAGGGAGCTATAAATCTGTTGAATGCTTATTATATGCCAGGTGCTTTGTTTTGGAATGGGTCGTATAGTGATGAATCACATACAATATAATCAGTATAATCTTTGGTCTTCAAGATGGACTTGGATTGAGGTAGGCACAAGTAAGATGGGGCTTTAGAGAGAAGGAAGTTGAGCATATGGTGGAAGCATTAGGATCTAATTCTCCTTAGGAGTCAAGACTAAGGAGGATCTGAAGGAGGTGCAGGAGGGTTTAGCTAAACGAGAGGATGCGGGGTTGTGGATATGAGGTTATGGGTATCGTGATGAAGTTCTTTGTTGCAGAGATGTCAGGCAAAATGAGGACTGAAATTATCTATTGTATTTATAGCAACAAAGAAATCAGAGTTGACCATGTCAGGGACAGATTTGGTTAAAGTGTAAGTGTGAAAGTGAAGTCGCTCAGTCGTGTCCGACTCTATGACCCCATGGGCTGTAGCCTACCAGGATCCTCCGTCCGTGGGATATTCCAGGCACTAGAACTGGAGTGGGTTGGCATTCCCTTCTCCAGGGGATCTTCCCAACCCAGGGATCGAACCTGGGTCTCCCGCATTGTAGGCAGACGCTTTACCGTCTGAGTCAGTACAGGATGAGGAAATTTTATAAAGAGGAATGTGCAATTGAGAGGGAGAAACCTGAGTGTTTGAAAATCAGTGGGAAAGAGTGAGAGATTGAAAAGAAGAGAGACCATCCTAATAAGGCTTTGTAGGGATTATAGAAGAGATTGACTTTGAAAAGGTCCACTGTTCTTTTATAATAGGAAAGAATGAAAGTGGACATCTGGTGGCAAGAAACTGAGATGACATGTTGATACTTTATTTTTTCCATCAACTGCAATGTTTACTTTAGCTTTGTTAAAGGAAGTATCTTACTTGATGAGAGTTAGCTATAAAAAATGTTTTTCAAAGAAACCTTTATTTGGTTTTTTTTTCAGGTATGAGGTAGCCTCTAAGCACTTTTTCACTTTTAGATATATAGTGATGTGTAGAGGAGATGAGCCTACAGTTATCTCACCTGGTGAAAAGTTTTGAAATTGAAAAATCTGTAATGATGATTTAAGTTGATCATCATTTTATTTTAGATGTACAGAATGCGAGAGTCATGCTGTGTTTACATGTATGAGTCATGCATGCAGTAATAGGAAAAGGTTGACATATTCTGGAAATAGATAAAAATAGATGCACAGACACATTGAAATGTCCTAAGGAATGCATTGTAGTGGGATTTTTACCTTAGGTTTCCTGGAAATTTGTTAGAATTGTGTTTTTAACTTGGCAATTTAGTGACAATGAATTGCTTGGTGGTGATGACAGGCCCTCTAGCGACGATTCTTCTCTTGCACACACAGCGGTGTTTCCTTGTCCTGCCTAACCCAGTCCCCTTCTCGAATCTTCACCTCTTAGGTCACCCATTTTCTCCTAATTGGGAGAACCTAAGCTTCTTCATTTCTTGTAGATCATACGATTTAGGATATAGCTATAGAGTTAATTGATATCTAGGAGAGATTGAGTCCACAAAAGTGAAAGGAATTTTATTCTATTAATAATTTCCTTTTAATTTTGTGTTTATTAATTAGATGGGCCTTTCTTATTCTATGCATTTTCTTCATTTTCCTCTGGCCTTATGAATGCAGTCAATATTGAACCTGTTCTTGAGCTCTCTCACTGGTTCAGACGTAATTCACCAGCACTTTAAATGTTCTTTCCATTTACCTGGAGCTGTGAATTTAGCCAAAGGCAAAATTTAATCTTTTGCTTAGATCTGAGTGATTCAAAAGTGAAAAATCATTTGACACTTTGGTAATCATAGAATAGTAATTAATTTCCAACTGAATTCACACTCATTTTCTTTAACATTTAAATTTATTTTGTATTCCTATTGATGATTAGAGAGTCAAGAAATATTTTTCTTAGCAGTGTTCTTTAAGAGAACCATTCCACAATTCCAAGTGTTTTGGAATTATCAGGTAATATTTGGTGTTTTCGTTTTTATGTGCAGGCAAATTCATCTGTATAGTGGGTCTATTCATACACTTCTTAATTTTTCCTTAGTAGATTATATGTTCCTCTCTTCTTTCCTAGTCACATTGCTCCTTTATTGGAAATAAAATATTTGTTAGAAGGCAGAGACTCTGTGGCCTTAGGAGTGGATTACACGGAACAAGTGAGGATGAATTCTTATGATTCTGAAAGTAGAAAAATTTACAAATTTGCTTCTACATAAAAAGGCACTGACTGTATACCTAATAAATTCAGGTTACATGACTGTGTAGTTTAATACATGAAGTACCAAGTAATTTGGTATCTTGCTTAATGTGCTGTGTTTCAGCATGACAGAGTTATATGGTTGGGATTTATCAGGAATAAGAATCAGAGTGTGTTTATCTTGAAGTATGCCTGAATAAAGCATTTAATTTCTTTATCACTTGAAATTTATCTAAATTAGTTTCATGAAAAGTTATGAAAAGTCAAAACTTCTTTATTGCCTTTAAAAATTCCCTTTGAAAGAAACTACCTGAATGCATCTTAGAGCATCCTAGACTATGCACCAAAAAGTTCGTGCACCACCTGAACTAGTTTTGAGTACTGCACTTTAACGTAGACAGCTGTATTTAATTTCTGATAATCTTAAAATATCCTTTTTTTCCCCCTCAGATGATGGTCTTGGCAGCTGAAAGAAAATTGTAGGTTGTAGACCCTTAAATCATCGAATAATGAGTATAGCCTTTAGGTACAAGTACAGCAGTACTTGGGCTCCCCAGGTGTCTCAGCGGTAAAGAATCCACCTGCCAAGCAGGAGACTTGGGTTTGATTCCTTGGATTGGGAGGATCCCCTGGAGAAGGCAGTGTTGGCAACCCACTCCAGTATTGTGCCTGAGAAATCCCATGGAGAGAGGAGCCTGGCGGGCTGTAGTCCACGGGGTTGTGTAGAGTCAGACGTGACGCAGTGACTACCCAACAAAGAGCAGCAGTACCAGGCGCTGTTCTCCTGTGGCCCTGATTCAGTCTTGGCAAGCAGTGTCTGCTTGCTCTCTCTTTACCCTCGGGCGAGGGAACCCAGGAGCCTCACCTGGAGTGATGAGCAGTGAGTGTTTCTGCAGGATCACCCGGCCTGCTCAGCTAGACTCACATGTAGGTCTGGAGTCCCTGTTGCTTGATTAGCTTGGGTTGAGTTATTGACACCATGCTATTCTGACGCCACCTCCTTTCTTATCTTTTATCTTGGTCTCCTCTGCCTTCCTCCTCCAGGCAGTGCCATTTAAAATTAATGTAAAGTGAAATCTACATAAAACATGACACTTGAACAAAATGGTCTTAAAAGGTGAACGTTTTTCTTTCTGCCCACCCATCCTTCCCTTTCCTATTTTCACAGCTTAATTTTCATCCTACCAGATTTCATTGTAATTTAAAAGATTACATTATAATAGCCTTGTCCTGATTTATCGATGTAGATAGTTCTCGATAACCCTGCTTACTCCCCGTAATAAAAAGCAGTAAGAGATAGGCATGTGGGGTACTTCCTTTTACTCCTTTTCACTTCTCCATCTTCCAGGTTTTGTTAGTGAAACTGTTATTTTTACTTGGTCAAGTTTATAACATTTAGATTCTTTCCACAACTAGAATTAAATCTCTGTTTTTTTCTAATAGGTTACTTCTAAAAAATTAATAGAAGTCATTTTACTATATTATGGATATTTAAATATTATTATCTGCAGAACTGAGTGGTTGGATGTATGAAAAAGGAAAAATAATCCTTTGTCTCTAAATGAAAATCCAAAGCCATAGTGTTTTTCTGTTTCTATTGAACATTTTTCACTTTCGTAGGCCCTACTCAGCTTCTGTCATCTTTTTAAGATTCCATTTTTGTGCATTTCTTTGTTGTGTGTTGTTAGTTACCTCTTGGAAAATTTTTTTTAATACAGGATACTTAGGGGGTAAATTTTCAGATTTTGAAATGACCTTAATTTAGCCCATTCATGCAGGAGGAAAAGGGGGCATCAGAGGATGAGATGGTTGGATGGCATCACCAACTCAATGGACGTGCTGCTGCTGCTGCTAAGTCGCTTCAGTCATGTCTGACTCTGTGCGACCCCATAGACGGCAGCCCACCAGGCTCCCCCATCCCTGGGATTCTCCAGGCAAGAACACTGGAGTGGGTTGCCATTTCCTTCTCCAATGCATGAACGTGAAGTCGCTTAATCGTGTCTGACTCTTAGCGACCTAATGGACTGCAGCCTACCAGGCTCCTCCATCCGTGGGATTTTCCAGGCAAGAGTACTGGAGTGGGTTGCCATTGCCTTTTCCGCAATGGACATGAGCTTGAGCAAACTCCAGGAGTTGGTGATGGACAAGGAACGCTGATGTGCTGCAGTCCATGCAGTCGCAAAGAGGCATACACAACGTAGCAACTGAATGACAAATGATTGAAGAAAAATTATTTTTTTTCCTTAAAAAATGGAAGGCATTGCTTAGCTGTCTATTCCAGCCTCCTGTTTCGAAGGACAGGGTCAGATACTACTCTCCTCATTTTACCAAAGAAATGGTGTCTTTCTTTTAGAAATTTTAAGGATTTTTCTTTTTTTTCACTTGATCTAAAATTTCACCAGTCTAGAAAAGTCCTGTCTTAGATTCTTTACTCTTAGATGAAGAGACAAGAATGGAGTATTTATTTAGTGCTTAACTACATGAGACGCTGTGTCTACTTGTTATACCAAGAGGTTGTGAAATGTATTTGTTCTGTAGGAGTTGGTGAAAAAGGCAGTTAACAGGCAGGACTGTGGGGTAATATGCCAGTTAAGACCACAGAATACATAAACAAAAGCCATCAGAGACGCTCAAGCTGTGAATGGCTCACTTCCCATACCCCCATGGGAATGGGAAATACTGACATTTATAGGAGTGGGAGTAGGAGCTTGGCACCATTATCCAAAGCAGCACTGACAATACAGTAATTCTAAATTAGATTTTAATAAGGCCTCCTCACTAAAGCTTTAGTTTTCAGTTTTTAAAAACTGAATCATGATAACAGTGATAATGATGATATAATTTTTGAAAAAATTTGAAAAAATATCAAGCCCTGTACTTATTTTTTATCTTTTAAAGATATTTAAACATCTTTTATTTAAAAATAATGTTCCTTATTTTTTCCTATTTAGCATTACCAAAATATTCCTCAGGTGGTGGTGTTTTCTCTTTTATAGATGAGGACATTGATGCTCTGTAAAGGAGAAGGCAATGGCACCCCACTTCAGTACTCTTTCCTGGAAAACCCCATGGATGGAGGAGCCTGGTAGGCTGCAGTCCATGGGGTCAAGAAGAATCAGACACGCCCGAGCGACTTCACTTTCACTTTTCCCTTTCATGCAGTGGAGAAGGAAATGGCAACCCACTCCAGTGTTCTTGCCTGGAGCGTCCCAGGAATGGCAGAGCCTGGTGGGCTGCCGTCTCTGGGGCCGCACAGAGTCGGGCACGACTGACGTGACTCAGTAGCAGCATGCTCTGTAAAATGAGTGGCAAAGGCAAGATTTAAATTCACATCTGTTGGGATACACATCTTGTTGTTCTTACCACAACTGTGGTAGGCCATCTACTTGTGTAATAGCTGTTATGTGCAGTGGAAGCTCATGGCCAGTAGGCCAATTCATATTATTTTGCTCCAATCTCTGCAGTATATTCTGACTAGAGTTAACTGTGTTTTTCCTAAACCTATTTCTGCCTGTTGTATTTGTTACTGTCTTTATATTGCTTGAATAAATAAACTAACTGGATGAAACAACTTTTTGAACGTAAGTTGGATGCATTGGAAACATACAACTTATTGTTGAAAATAGATTTCCTTTTGAATCTTTTGTAGGCGAGGCAACTCATAAAAAACCGGGGGACACAGGATCACTGTGATTGGCATTGAGGTGGTTTTGCATTTGCTTTTAGGCTCCTGCTTCAGTTTTGAGAATCTGAAACTTGAAATTGCAGTCAGTTTATTTGTGATCTGGTTCATATAAGACTAAGAAGAGAACTGCTGTCAAATGAAAAAACCTTGGCTCTGAGTCAGAAGTGGATGCTAGAAGGACACCTATACAGTTTTGGTTGGAATATTCCGTGCCCATGGCACTTCCGTCGTGTCCGACTCTTTGTGACCCCATGGGCTGTGGCCCACCAGGCTCCTCTGTCTGTGGGATTCTCCAGGCAAGAATACTGCAGTGGGTGGCCATTCCTTTCTCCAGGGGATCTTCCCGACCCAGGGATCAAACCTGGGTCCTCCCACACTACAGGCAAATTCTTTACTGTCTGAGCCACCAGTGAAGCCCTTAAATATTCAGTGCACATAAATATTCCTGTTTTAACTTGGATCAGTTGACCAACTAAAAGGTCTTCTGCCGAACTGTAGCACAGGGCTATCAGAGGGCCTTTGTGTTTAAAGGGCCAGATAATAAATATTTAAAATTTTGCAGACCATAAGGTCTTGGTTGCAATTATTCATCTCTGCCCTTGAAGACCAAGAGTGGCATTAGACAATATGTAAACAAATGCATGTGCCTGTGTTTCAATAAAACTTTATTTAGAAACATAGCTTCTTGGCTAGATTTGACTCCTGAACCTGGCTTCTGCTCTGGAATTATAATTCATAGAGTTTGGAAGTGTTTTGAACACTTTTAGTGTCCTTAATAATGAACTCTGAACTTTCTGTGTGGTGAATGGTTGTATTGTGAGTTAGGTCTGGAATTTCTGAACGGTGTGGACAGAGATCTCAATTGATTCAAAGTGATCTTGGAGTTCTTTTATAGTTTTTTTGTGGTTTGAAGGATCCTGTGACACTTGATGGTACCTCAAGGTTGTTTGTTTAGCTTCAGTGTGTTTGAAAATCATGTTTTCTCTGAGGTCTGTTGATAAAACTCGGCAGCAGTGAGTGGATTGAAATCCTTGGAATTATATAATACCTCTGATCTAAACAGACTGGAGTTTCTGCGGGCCATGGGCACACAGTATAAATTTGGAAGGATAAATTTTACTTACGTGTGTTCCAGAGGTTTTAGCATTCTGCTGAATCATATACAAAGATGTGCTAATTGTAACCAATTATGTTGTTCAGCATATAATAAAATCTAAAAACTTTAGAGCCTGAAGCAGCCCTTTAGATCCAGCCCACTTTTGTATAGGAAACTGGTGCCCAGAGTTATTAAGAGACTTGTCTTAAATCACCTGGCTTAATAACAAACCAGGGAAAGATCATTAAGAGGCTGTTACCTCCATACCATCTTGTCTTTCAGTACAATCAAATTGCAGTTTTCTAGGACACATTTTGTGAGTTTGTGTCCCAGAGCAGCTACTTAAAAGGAAAAGTTAATTATTTATGAATGTTATTTTTAATATTTTCTGTAGTGATTATAAAAATGCCCTCCAAATTGTTTGAGTCATTCCACTCACTTGCAAATAGCTTTTAATAGCTTTCAGTCTTTCATCTTACAACTAGTAATTTTTTTGACCATAATATAGCTTTTATTTATCCAAATGTTCATGACCAGGTCCTTTTTACATACTCTGATTAACTCACCCAAATAACTGAAATCCATGTTTCTTAATGATGGCTGAGTATTTCTTTAAAGACCACATTTAATATGTCCACTCCTTAATCATATTTTTATGTGTATATCTTTAATTAGTAGCCAACTATTATCAAACTACAGTTGTAGATTTTGAAAGCATTTTTAAAAATTTATTTTTCATTGGAGGATAATTGCTTTACGATGTTGTGTTGGTTTCTGCCATACAGCAACAAGGATCAGCCATACCTATACATACATCCTTTCCCTCTTGAGAGCATTTTTAATAAAACCAAAATGGTTGATTTATAGATTTTATATTAAAAAATTTATGCATACCATATATATTACCACGCTTGCATTAACTCTTAATATATAGGCTACAAAATCATTTTAACCATAAATAATAGAAGGAATAAAAGCACCTAGATTTATGATAATATTGTGAATAAACTCTAAAGCCCATTTTTTTCAGTTGAGAAGCTGAAGAAGTTGTTACTGTCACCTCTGAATTAGTTTAGATATATTCGTTTTTTCTCCAAACTCAATATTCCCTGAAAGAATATGTTTACGAATTCTGATGCTTATTATTCTGGGTGTTCTTGCCTCTCCATGTCTATGTTTTCAGCCTCAGTGAACTTCTGAGCGCTGTGTGATAGAGGAGTAGAAACAACTTCTATGCTTCTCTCTCGCGCTCTTATTTATTTATTTATTTATTTATTTTTCCTTTATTAAGACCCCTGTAGACCCAGAATCCTGTCTGACTCTTATTCTTCTAAAATGTTCTCCTTTCTTTTTTTTTAAATTGAAGTAGAATATGGGGGCTGAAGGAATGATGGTTAAAGTTTGCTGTTTTTTGTTTGAATTGCAAATTTGACTCAGCAGATGTTTATTTCCTGCTCTGAGTCAGGCAGTGAATTTAGTTAGTCCTGGGGAATCCCTGGGGAATAAGCCACAGTCTGCTCTGATAAATAGTCACAGATACTTCTTTATTCTAATTCAGGGTGCTGTAAACACAGCACTGTGTAACTTAAGGAAACAGTTAGTTAGGAGAGAGAGACTTCCCAGAAAAAAAGACATTTGGGGATGAGAAAAGGGGAATGTACTTTCTAGCTGTTGTGAACATTATATGCAAGAGCAGAAAGTGGAAAAGCCTGGGGTTTGTTTGGGGAACTGCACCTCGTCCATCTAACTAAGTATAGTTGACCCTTGAACAACCTAGGGGTTAGTGGTGCTCACCCTTGGCCCAGTCGAAAATCCACATATAACTTACCTACTTGGACCTCTGAATAGGTGATTCCGCATCTACGGATTCAACCGAGGATCAGGAAGTACTGTGGGATTTACTATTGAAAAACATCCGCTTATAAGTCGACCAGTGCAATTCAAATCCCTGTTGTTCAAGGATCAACTGTAAAGGCACTGAAAAGTGAATGGGAATTTAATTTTTTGTCAATTATGAAGAGTCTTATGTGCCATGCTAATTTAGGGCTTTATCCTTGGTTTCATGGGGAATCACCAAAGGTGTTAAAGCAGTGGATTAATACAATTTTTATTTCTGCTTCACTTAGGAACTGCAAACTCAGCTGTCTTTAGGGACCAGGCAGGGTAACATACATAGGAAGCTGCCAGATGATGGCAGGAAATGGTCAGGCGCACAGGACTGTTGTCTTTTTTGTTGAGGTGCTCAGTTGTGTCCGATTTTGTAACCCCGTGGACGGTAGCCCGCCAGGCTCCTCTGTCCATGGGGCTCTCCAGGCAAGAATAGTGGAGTGGGTAGCCATTCGCTTCTCCAGATTCCTACACTGGTGATTGTCAAATGATGAAGGCTTTTTCATTTCAGTTTTTACTTGAGAGTATAATCTTCCATTCTCAACCTTAATTAAAAGCATGCTTATGGTACATAGTATTTGTTGAAAATGGTCTAATTCCCCCACGGGTTTAAGTGTTTATCTTTGAGACCTTCAAAACTGGGTACTTGTATCATTATTAGTTTCAGTTTCCTGACAGATGGCTTTGCATTTGTATATGTCTATATCTTTCTCTCTATCAAGCCACTTTGTTGTTATCTTCTCAGTTTGCATTAAAAGGCTCTCTAAGGGAAACCATGAATCATATTGTATATTCTATAAGGCTGTTGCCGAGGGTGTTGTGCCTTAGGAGATAAAATATTGCTGTTCTCTTTATCAAGACTGGCAAAATTTTCTCTCTGAATTTAATGCCAGTGAAAGTGAGTTTTGTTTCTTTGTTTTTGCTCTTTCTCTTAAATTACTGGTTTGTTTTGATATTCTGGACACCGAATTGTGTACTGTGGCCTTCCCTGTTTGTTTTGGCTGCTAGGACTTTGAGAATCACATTGATAATCAGATGACAGTTGTAAGGAAAAAAACAAACAAAACCCTTGTATAATTTTGCTGTGAAACTGCATCTTTCTCTTGTTCTTACTATTTTATTTTACTTTTTACCTTAATCCCTTTGGTCAAAACGTTTTCTCTCAAATTGTATTTTCTTTTTTAGATAACAGCAGCTATTTTTTAGTATTTTTTAGTAATGAGGTGTTATAATTCAAATAATATCAGTTGTTTTTAAACTGACCTCTTGAGAATTAGGGTTTCCCTGATGGCTCAGACGGTAGAGTCGGCCTGCAATGCGGGAGATCCGTTCAATCCCTGGGCTCAGAAGATCCCTTGGAGAAGGAAGTGGCAACCCACTTCAGTATTCTTGCCTTTAAAATCCCATGGACAGAGGAGCCTGGCGGGCTACAGCCCATAGGATTGCAAAGAGTTGAGCACGACTGAGCAGCTAACACTAACGCTGGAGGATTAAAGGGGAAAAAAATCAGATTCAATCACATACCCTAAATGTATAGCTCAGTACATTTTTACAAAGGGAACATAGTTGTGTAATTACTTCCCAGAAATAAAAACAGAACTAGAACATTTCTAGGACCCTAGAAACTTCCTTCATGCCTCATTCCAGTCATTATGTTGGTTACCAAGGTAACCACTGTTCTGATTTCTGTCACTAACGTTTTTTTGCCTGTTTTGAACTTGATGTAAATGGAATCATGCAGTATGTATTTTTTAAACTGACATCTTTTGTATCATGTTTTTGAGATTCAGGTGACACATTTTCATTGCTATAATATTTTATCATATAAATAAATACATACATCCCTTTAATTTTTCATAGACTGTTGAGCTGCTTCAAGTTTTTGCCTGTTACAAATAATGTGATGATTGTGTATGCACTTCTGATAGATATACCTGGAGTAAGTGTATGTTGAGTTTCAGGAGGTATTAATGGTTCCAGAGAGGTGGTATCACTTTTCCCTTGTCCAGCACTGAGTTGAGTGTTTTATTCTACATTCTTGCCAACGTTTGTTGACATTGTTTTTAATTTTTTAAAAATACTTTTAGCCATTCTAGTCATTTGTTATAGTCTTTTTGTAGTTTTAATATGCATTTCCTGAATGCCTGAAAGAGTTATTTATATGTTCGTTGGCCAATTGAGTATCTTCTTTGTCAAATATTTAAGGCTTTTACCCTTTGTTTTTATTCTGTTCTGTTGACCTGTTAATGTGTTCTTATAATAAGTGCCACACTGCCTTGCTGCTGTGACTTTATAGTAAGTTAGCCTGTTTTTGTGTGTCTTACAGCATTGTTCTTTGGGGTTTGCTTGACTAGTCTTGGCCCTTTGAGTTTCCACATAAATTTTAGAAGCAGCTTGTCAATTTCTCCATTAAAAAGCCCACTGGCTTAATATTAATAAGATATCAGTTATTTTAGGATGTTATTTTTGTGAGAATTGGTACAGTTGTATTAAAGATTTTAGTCTGTTTATATGGTATATACCTCTATGTAGTGGTCTTCTTTATTTTGGCTCTGTTTTGTATTATATATTCTTTATTTGGTTTATTCCCAGGTTTTTGGTTTTTTGAAACATATCTTTAAAAATCTGATTGTCTAATTCCTTGTTTCTGATATATAGAGATTAGTTTTATCTTTGTTTTACTTTTCATCTATATTACACATATTATCTTTAAAACTTGCTGCTGCTGCTAAGTCGCTTCAGTTGTGTCCAACTCTGTGCGACCCCATAGATGGCAGCCTACCAGGCTCCCCCATCCCTGGGATTCTCCAGACAAGAACACTGGAGTGGGTTCCCATTTCCTTCTCCAGTGCAGGAAAGTGGAAAGTGAAAGTGAAGTCGCTCAGTCGTGTCCAACTCCTAGCGACCCCATGGACTGCAGCCCACCAAGCTCCTCCATCCATGGGACACTTACATTCTTAGTTTTATCTATAAATTCTTCAGGATTTTCTGTGATGACTCTTACTTCTTCCTTTCTAATTTTTTTCCTTTTGTCTGTAGAATCAGCACAGCTTAACTGCTCATACTGTTGATTTGTCATTTGAGTGTTTATTCATCTAGTTTGTCTCTTTTAAAGATTGACACACCTAATTCTGTTTTATTTAATAGTGAACTGAATTCAAAGTTGCAAGATACTTTAGAACAAATTGAGGTAAGAAGGATTGTATTAAGTTAAATGACTTTCTTTTCAGAGGTTTTTGAATAGCATAGATGTATCTTACATTTTGACTTCCATATTCTTATGATTGTTTCTAGATCACTACCCTTTGTGTTTTTCATTTGGAAGGTCTGTTAATGTTAACAGACTTGTTCAAGTTAATGTTAATTTACTCGTTCTAAAGATATTTTTGGAATTGTAGGGTCTGAAAAGAGTATTTGGAAATATTACCATACCTATAAAGACTCCTAAACTCTTAGATATAGGTGTGTTCTCACATAAACTACTGGCAGAATATTTTCCATATATTAATTATTTTTTGATTATCAATTATTTCTCTTTTTTAGCTTACTGATTTTAAGAATGATTATTGATTGATGATAACCCTCCTGAATTCCTAAACCTCATAATAACATCTCATACAGTTCCTCAAGCGTGTAGAAACTGGAAATGAAAAGCTATGTCATTGTGAGCGTAAAGTCTTCCTCAGCAATCTTTGTAAAGCAGAGGATTCATTTAAATACATTTAATAAGAATTATTTAGTTTCTTCTGAGATTTTATTTTATTGTTTTCCTGATGAGAGCTCTTACAACGGTTGAGGCTAGACTTTCAAATGACCTTTGTGAAAGTAGTTTTTGATCATAAATGCAATTATTTCCATAGTAAGAATGATAATTTTTTGGTAAGCATAAATAGAATTATTTTGAAAATCCCTTAAGTAAATAATCACCGGATTTTTTTTNTGATGCTTGATGAAACATAAAGCTAAGTAAAAATAAAAACTAGAATTCCTTTAGAGACTATTATAATTATTTTGTGTCCCTTGAACCAGTTGGCAAAATTTATTTTTTAAAATTCACATATTAATAACATCTCAATAAACTTGAATATAGTTGGTAATAAGAATTATAATATATTCCCTGGTGGACTTGGTGCTTTCATTGCCATGTCCTGGGTTTGATCCCTGCTTGGGGAACTAAGAGGCTGCAAGCAGAGTGGTACAGCCAAAAAAAAATTACAACTTATATTTTTAATTAAATTTATTTCTGACTATTAAATCCAGTGTGATAGTAATGTGTTTAGATATTAATTAAAAGTGAGGAATTAGTCTTAATATTTTCTTATTACCTTGAAAATGTGATTCCTTAACCACCTCTCACCTTTTCTTTTGTTTACATAGGAACAGTTGGATGTTGCTCTGTCCAAAATATGCAAGAATTTTGACATTAACCACTACACCAAAGTTCAACAAGCTTATCGACTTCTTGGAAAAACACAGGTAAGTTTTGAAATGATTTTTTTTTTTCCTAATCAGTAATCTATTGCTCTTCCTGATTGCTTAAGTTTGAATATTATTAATGTAGTGTGCTTAAAAAGTTTCATTGAAGAAAGTAAATTTTTATGATGTGTTAGCAATGGTAGCAGGATCACATAAGCTCAGAGTGTGGGTGGTGTGATTAACACATTACTGAGGTCTGTTTGGAGAAGGCAATGGCACCCCACTCCAGTACTCTTGCCTGGAAAATCCCATGGATGGAGGAGCCTGGAAGGCTGCAGTCCATGGGGTTGCTGAGGGTTGGAGACGACTAAGTGACTTCACTTTCACTTTTCACTTTCATGCATTGGAGAAGGAAATGGCAACCCACTCCAGTGTTCTTGCCTGGAGAATCCCAGGGATGGGGAAGCCTGGTGGGCTGCCGTACCCGGGGTTGCACAGAGTCGGACACGACTGAAGCGACTTAGCAGCAGAGGTCTGTTTTAAACTAGGAAGTGTGTCTTGGGTTTACTATTTTCATCATTTCCTGTAGGTTTTTTAAAAAGTATACCATAATTCAGTGGGTGAGGATATGTAGTCTCTTGTACCTCAGTTCTTGGTCCTGAATAAGAACTTTTAATGTTGGAACCTCATGTTTCCTAGATGACCCAGCGTGATTCCCTCACAGTGGTCTGTAAACTTTTGTGAATTGTGTACATTTGTTGTAAAACAGATCCGTTTCTTTTATCAGAGTTTTCAAAGGATTTTGTTATCCCCAGAATGTCCTCACTATTCCCGTGATGCATGTCTTTACCTGTTCTTACGACTCAGGGGCTTCCTTGAAAAGCCTGACGTGGAGGCCATAGTCTGAAAGTTAATTACATCTTCTACATATAGGAGTATACATTTTTCTTGAGAACATCAAAACATTGATGTAAATTTTCTTTTTCCCTTAAATATAAGTCTCTTTTATTAGAAGGAAATTTGAGACTTTACCAGGCTAGAAACATGGTTATTTATTGTACTTTGTTAGTTTTGATATCTTAAGATATACCTAGGGAAAATACAAGAAGGAAAACATGTGGTAATTTTGAGGAATATGTATTTTCAAAGGCCTTGAAGCAACTATAACTTCTAATTTCCCCCATTAGATAAATTCTTTCTCTCATTAAATATTTATTGTTGCCAACTATGTGCATTGCTCCAGGCATCTGGATATAAGCCCTCGTGTATCTTACCTTCTAGTTCGGAAGACAGAAATTAAAGAAAATCAATGTAAGGGTACAGAGTGATGCAAAGTACTGGTTTGTATGGGGTAGTCAGGAAAGGCTTCTCTGAGAAGGTGACCACTGAGAATCCTGAAAATGAAAGGATGGCAGAGGGAATTCAAAGGTGTGATTAGACATGACATGTTTGGCAAACTGGGTACCAGTCTTAAATATGGAGCAACAGAGCAGTGTTTATGATTCAGGTTTATCTGTAGTGGTATGATGTTGTGGTTGTTTGAAGGGTTAGCTGCAAATAATCAACATTTATAATTCTGTGAATAACAGTTATTTGTGCTGCAGGTAAAATTGGTAAAGATTGTTTCCTATGTTTTTCAAATCTGTTTTTTACTCTTAGTAATTTATTTTAGTAATAGGCGATTATGTGCTTTATTTCCATAGACAGCAATGGATCAACTTCATATGCACTTCACCCAAGCCATTCATAACACCGTGTTTCAAGTTGTTCTTGGCTATGTGGAACTGTGTGCAGGAAACACAGATACAAAATTCCAAAAGCTGCAATATAAGGATCTCTGTACGGTATGTTATAACTTAATTACTGTTCATATGAATCTCTTTTAGTTTTAAATTCATATTCCATTTTTCCCAGAGCCTACTATCAGAAGCTGTCACTAAAATAAAAACAAATATGTTTGCCAAAAGTTTTTTTTTTTATTCCTTTCCTCATAGAGAAACTGGAAGATTGAGTCACATAAATAGTAAAGGTGGATGAGATGGTACCTATTTGTGAAGTACAGTTGGCTTCTAAATCGACTTTCTACCCATTTAAAGCTCTTTTTTACCATTCTGCCTCAGACTGTGAATTGTATTCTACAGTGGCATGTAGGGTACTTTTAAGCAGTCATCTTTGCTGATTTTCCTTACATATGTTCAATCAGTCTTTTCATGTATATAAATGCTGTCTCTATCAGCATCTGTAACCAATTTTTCTTTTTCACTCTTAAAGAAGCATAAATCTGTGGGTAATATAATCCACAGGTGGGACATGAACCGAGTTGGGTTCTGTTTTCAAATTGTTCCTTCCGATGGATTGATGTATGTATGGGAGGAAAAGAGAATGATGAACATCCAGGAGAATGGTGATGTTACTTGCTTTTGCAAGGAAACCTGGTTTGCAGTGGAAAATCATGATTTCTATTTGATACGTATTAACATTCAGGCAGACTTATTGAGGCAGTTGAATGTAAAAAGATCAAAACTGAAGTTATAGGCTGGGGACCATCAGCGTTTAACTGTATTTTAAGCCATGGTGCTGGGTAAGAAGATTGGGGAAAAGGGTGGAGAGAAAGAAGACAGGAGGGCCTTGGGCCTGTGACGTTCAGAGATTGGGGGGGGCGGGGNTAAGGAAACATCTGATTTATTGGTACGTTAGTGCCTAGTCATAGAAAACAGCCCCCCTGCACCCACACACATACAGAGAACAGCTGGCATGTACATTATTATTCATCTAACATAGTTGTACATTTCTGGTTCATATTCAAACTGTTCTAAAAACATTAGAAGAAGTAGTTTTTGGTGTAAAGTGGTGAGAATAGTATTGAATGTTAATGACACATTCATGGAGGCATTTCTTTTGAGGAACGGATTTAACAGAATTAGGTATGATAGGGTCTTTTAATGTTGAAAGAACAGACCTAGAAGAACTGAATAATGAGATGAAGAATATGATACATTGTAAGGTGGCCCACTTTCTTTGGCACTATTCTTGATAAAAAATTAAGGAAGTTTAGAAATTACCTAAGGCCTCATGCAAGTATGTAAGTCAGTGTTGTTGTAGGGAGGCAGGAATGTGAACATCTCTTATAAGCCTAAGTTTTAATTTTTTCTATAATATTGAGTGATATTTGACCTTTTTAAACCAGGTAAGTTAGGAAGCAATTATCTCATATCATAGTTATTTAGTTTGATGGAAAGATGTATATTTTTAGTTATATAAATAAAAGTGGTTTACTCGGGAGAGGAAAAATAGAAGGAACTCTCAGAAGTTCAATAAGCTGATGAAACTTAAATATGTTTTCCTGGTGAGAACACACATCAATGATCTCGAATGGCGTAACTCAGGCAGGGGAGGGGATTTGTGAAGGAGCCTTATATTAGAATGTATGGTTCTTAATTTTTCAACATATGGCACTTGGGCATCATTTTTGCCCTGATAAAGTGAGCTGATCATAATTATTGAGGCTATACCAGTTCAGGAGCATATGTGGCAATGAGTGCCCAGCTAAGAAAGAAGCAACAGAGCCCTCAGGGCATATATGCAGGGTGTTGACTGGCAGATTTTGGAAGTGAGAAGGCATTTGGGCAGCGGTGGGTTTTCTCTGTAGAGCAGCAGTATTTTCAAGGAAGGCTTTACTTAGTAGGTAAACATTTAAATATGAGTAAAAAAATAAAAAATGGTACACTGATCGAGTTGAGAGAGCGATAGAGCTCCTGTAAACAGGGAACCACTTTGTTTCCTTTAAATGGAAAGAGATTAGAGACGCAGAGAGAATCATTTGCTGGTGCTCATTCACAGTATTTTAAACCACTCACAGATGTCTTTCTGTTACTAAAATAGGCTAGAATGAAATTGATCTCTCTCTTTTTTCTTTTTGGATATTCCTTTACAAAGAAACCTGGGGCAAAATTCATGTTCTGTTGTTTTTTCTTTGGTAAAGAGAACGTCAGAGATCTTCAGAGCAGCAGCATACTGTCCCATTATGAAGTGTCTGCCCTGTGTCCTGTTACCATTGCTCTGTTTAAAAGTTGAGTTGACTTGGGACTGTTTGAAGTCATTTTACAATTGAATGTACTTTCTTTACTAAACTGTGTTTTCTGAATGACCAAAAGTACAGTTTTTCTTCGTATAGTTTATTTTTCAGTCTTGTTTTGCTATTTATCTTGAATGTCTCGACTTACGAGTTTTAAATCAGTAGTTTTGGCTCTTTTAAAAAATCCATACATTATCTTGCAGCACAAATGATGGAATACCACTTACAAGGAAAAGTTTGAAATGAGAATTACATCACATTCATTTCTGGCAAGGGCCGATGTAGAGGGGATAGTAGTCATTTTATTTGATTAAAAAGCCTTTTTGTGATTGCATTTATCAATGCATTGATGTACCACGCAAGTTTACACCAGTTTGTGGAGAGATTTAAAAACATCAAGTGGAAGAAGCTCTTTATTTCATGACTTTGTAGGGAAACCCTGTGTAGAGTTTTTTTGAAAGTTTATGAAGTAAGCATCAGTTTTTTTGGGTTTTTTTTATGTGTTTTTAAAACTTTTTTTTTTTGGCAAGCTCATGAGTTTCCACGGGGAGCTTATTTCAAGATATTAATTAGGATGTTATTGATTAATTTTATAATAACAGAGCTGGCTAAGCTGGCTGCAATTTCTCAGCCATTTTTCAGTTGTTCATTTCCAAATGATTTTATCGAGTTTTGAGTTCTGCTTTTGAAATGAACTTAGCAATGCAATAATACATTGGGGGAAAATGTAGTATTTCTTTTAGAAAAAGCTTTCTGAAATAATTTCAGTAATTATTTTCGCTATCTGGCACATTAGAGGTGTTTAGTAAGTGTTTATTTAGCATATTGGATCAAACTCTCTGTCTCTATCTTGTGTAGTGTTGCCTTAATCAGTCTTCAGATTTGATTGACGGGAAAGAAAACCAACACTGAGTGCTTTCTCAGTGCCGTGTACTTTTTAAGACGCTTTTTATTTTATATTGGGGTGTAGCCAGTTAACAGTGTTGTGACAGTTTTAGGTGAAGAGCAAAGGGACTCAGCCACACATAGACATGTATCCATTCCTCCCAGACTCTCCTCCCGTCCAAGCTGCCACGTAGCCCGGAGTAGAGTTCCCTGTGCTGTATAGTAGGGATACTTGTGGACTTTTACAAGTTCCTTCGGGTGCGTACTTTATAGAAAGACCAATGAGGAAAGGCTTGTCCAATGTTCCATTCTTCTAGGTTTTAAAATTTTCATTCTCATAAGTAATACTTCTTGGTACTGAATTGTAATGATGATAAACTGCTAGGAATTATCATCATATTGACTGTAGGCAAGTATAGAAAAGTGAAAAAAGAAAGTAAAAATTAGTATTTCTGCATGCAAAGCTGGTTCTTTTAATGTATATTATATAAGCAAATAGCTTTTTAAAGGTGGATTCATGTCAATGTATGGCAAAACCAGTACAGTAATGTAAAGTAAAATAAAGTAAAAATAAAAATTAAAAAAATAATAATAAAAAATAAAGTAGGATTATGCTGTACATGCAGATTTATAACATTTTTTTCCCACTTGCTATGTTATAAACAATTTTCTGTTTCAGTAAGTATACTACTCACGTACCTTTTAGGGCTTGACAATGCTTCAGTGTAAGAGATCCTGTGTATTAATTAACCAGTTTCTTATTCTTCAATATTTATATTATTTCCAGCTTTTATCATGATGAACAACATTGTAGTAAATATTTTTAAAGCTAAATCTTTGCATAGATTGTTATTTCTTTAGGATAGAAGATGAATAAAATTGCATTGTCAAAGGCTTTGCATTTTTAAAACTTTGGTTTATATTTCCAAAATTGCCTTGCAAAAAGCCTGTTTCAACTTAGGCTTCTCATCAGTAGTGTTTGCTCTTACCCTTTTCCCTATGCACATGAATGCTGACTATTTTATGTTTAATAGCTTAATTGTCAAATGCCAGAAGATAGCATATCAATAACATTTTAAGTTGTTTTTCACTCAGGCATATTTAGGATGTGAAGGAAATTAAACGGGGGCATTTCATTGATTGTTGAGGTTAATTTGGCTGATTTGGTTGGATAAATGAGTGAATCTTTCCTTTCTTACTAGAGAAACCTTTCCAGTTAGAGGAATAACACTATTTACTTGAGTACTTTATCAGATTGGCTTTAAAATACTCCAAGAATTCAGCTGTCAGATTTATTCATATAAAGTGTATGTAGCACCCAGTCATTTTTTTTTATATGAGTTATATACTGGTTTCTAAATATTTAAGGTAAAATAAAAAATAAATTTTGGTAATTTTAAATATTTTAAACTTAACGACCAAAAGAGAAGAAGTTTATCCATCTCTTCTTTTTTCCCTGCCATTTCGTCTTGGACTGTTAGGAACTGTGAAAGATTGAAATTTTATCCTATGTGCAGACTAACAAGGTAGTCTGTTCATTGTTTCATGGGTGCTAGTAGAAGATAAAAGATTCCGCTGTCTTAGCACTCTGACTTAGTATAAACCAGTTCCCTTGTCATTGGTGGTAGTTTAGTCACTTAGTCATGTCTGACGCATTGCAACCCCATGAACCATAGCCCACCAGACCCCTCTGTCCATGGGATTTCCCAGGCAAGAATACTGGAGTGGGTTGCCATTTCCTCCTCCAGAGGATCTTCCCAACCCAGGGACTGAACCCATGTCTCCTGCATTGGCAAGCACATTCTTTACTGCTGAGCCACCAGGGAAACCCTCCCTTGTCATTACCCAGCTCTTGTTCATCAAGTCATCAGTTCAGCTCAGCAAGGGGCAATAAACTTATAAGTGGTTTGTTACCTAGGATGGTTGTATTCATTATGATCAAAAGTAGATAAGAAAAGTTCCAACAACATATACATGTGTCAGATGGGATCAACATAGTTCTTTAAGGGTTGAAGGAGACAAAGAAGCAGGCTATGACTTCTGAGTGGGTTTGGATTTCAGCAAGCACAACGTACGTGGCTGGGTCCAGAGATACAGAGGCAATATTCTGTGCAGTGACCTGAAAGGAGAGCGTGGGCAGAGGAAAGGAGCAGTGGGATGTCTGGCTTGGTTTAACAGGATTACACCAAACACAGTGATTTGGTTTCTACGATACCCTGGGACTGATGAGTGCCTGTAGAGAGCATGATGTTATTTGGGTAGCCACCTTTCTCCCCCTTGCCTGGAAATGAAGGTGTTTTCTGGTCACTTAAAATGGATGCAGGTGTACTGAAGCCTCTCTTAGCTGCCCAAGACTACAGACACTTAAAACTATCAATGTAGTTTAGAATGCTGGGTGATTTTTGCTGGGGTGGGGGAAGAATGGGGGTAAATATTAAAGAGCCAACCTATTTTTTCTAATATTTATTTTTGTTTATTTGGCTGCATGAGATCTTAGTTGTGGTGCGTGGGCTCAGTTGCCCCATGGCATACGGTATCTTAGTTCCCTCACCAGGGATCGAACCCATGTCCCCTGTATTGCAAAGCAGAGTCTTAATCTCTGGACCACTAGGAAAGTACCCAAGCCAACCTGTTTTCAAGGTGTGGTACACAGCTGCCAGCCGAAACAGTCATTTACTAGTAAAAGCCATTCTTGAAACCTGCCAAGTTCTTATTTTTAAATACTGCCCATTTAGGGTGATGATGTTAGCGTGGGAGTTCATAGCACTTCATCATTTGAAATTTTGAAAGGTAAATTGTATATTCTGATCCTTCAAGTTTTGCTTGTTTTGCAGTATTAAGCTGTACATTTGATGAAGGCCACTTAACAGCAATTAGCCAGACGTGGAGCTTCCCAGGGGGTGCAGGTGGTAAAGAACCCTCCTGTTAGTGCAGGAGACATAAGAGACATGGTGTCGATCCCTGGTTCCAGAAGATCCCCTGGAGTAGGAAACGGCACCCTACTCCGGTATTCTTGCCTGGGAAATCCCATGGACAGAGGGACCTGGCAGGCTACAGTCCATGGGGTCGCAGAGTCAGACACGGCTGAGCACATAACATCACATCAGGCAAACCTGAGGACTGTAGAAAAGGAATTCCTTCTGTGTCTTTCACTATTTAGAGGGTGCTGGTTACTTAGTTCCAAGTTGGTATCGTTTATACCATACGTGTTACATATGTCTTCATGTGTACACACATATTTAGTATTAATGATAAAATGCCTAGAAGGTGAGAATGACTGCTTTTTCACCATGATGTGTTTGTGTGTTGAAATCATGAATGAATCTAGTTTAGTGTAAGGAAAGTCTTGCTACAGCATATGCATGTTTTACCTATGGAGAATCATAGTCTTTAAAGCTTCAGAGAAACTCCAGGTTATTTGCTTTATCCTTTGGGGTTTGGATACATGAAGTGATATGTTGGAGTTATGCATGGCCGAGCAAGTCACAAATGTGGGCCCCAGGCCCAAACACGTGCCATCCGGTCCAGTGTACAGAGCACCGCTCTGGTGTCCAGTGATTTGAAAGGACTCAGAGTATTCATGTTTTGTACAGGTTGGTCGTAACAGAAGTAATCAATGGTTGGGGAAATCTTTAAAATTGGTTGGCCCAGCCACTTATTTAGTTCAGCCTCCCCAGAGATGTTTTTAGTTCCCTGGAGCTTAATGCTGTTTTGATCTCCAACGTGTTTCCAGAAACCTCTAAGCTAAGTAGTCAGTCTTCTCCAGCAGCTTCTGGTGATGGGAGTTCCCTGTGCTAACAGGATTCATCTAGAGATGTTGATAAGCCTCTGCTGCCCTTTGAAATCATCTGTGAGTGTGTTTGTGTGTTCGGATGAGGGTAGGGATGGCAGTGCCAGGAGTTTTAAATCTCTGTGCGGATGCCAAAACATCTGCTCCCTTTCTGTTTGGCGGGATGTGATTAGAGTGCTAAGTCAGAGTGAAACAAGAAGATGATAATACTTCAGGGATGCTCCTAAGAATTTTTGTTGTGATGTTTTAACATAAAAGATCATCTTGCTGAAATATTTGTTGGCAACTTGTAGTAGAGATTTCTGGTGGGTAAAAAGTAAATTAGTAAAAATCAAAAGACTAAATTTAGTGGCCTTTTTTTTTTCATATTTTCCACTTGGCACTGAAGCAAGTTTTGAAGGTGAATTTTTTTTCACTGTGTGGTTCAGGTATGAAAGGCTGCATATATTCATTTCTGGCTTTTCTCTGTTCTATGAAAATGATGTCTAGATTCTTACTGAATTATTGCTTATAGGTAAGGCTGAGACATTGCTGCTTTTAACAAGCTAATTTCATCATTTTAACTTTGACCAGGTGGATTGGTTGGGATGGTTAATAGTAGAGCTGGAAGGTACAAAGTTTTACTCTTAACTGATAGTGTTAAGATCAGAAATCAGAGATCTGTGGATTCTGTAAAAGTGTTCATCAAGACTTGATTAAATAATGAATTTTCACAAAGATAAACTCAAAATTGATTAAAGACCTAAACGTAAGACCAGAAACTATAAAACTCTTAGAGGAAAACATAGGCAGAACACTCAACGACATAAATCAAAGCAAGATCCTCTATGACCCACCTCCTAGAGTAATGGAAAGAAAAAAGAAAAAAAGTGGGGCCTGATTAAACTTAAAAGCTCTTGCAGTTGTAAGTTGTTGCTTACAGCAAAAGAAGCTGAAAGCAAGGTGAAAAGACAACCCTCAAAATGGGAGAAAATAATAGCAAATGAAACAACTGATAAAGGATTAATTTCCAAAATATATAAGCAGCTCGTACAACTCGATACCAAGAAAACAAACAACCCAATCAAAAGTGGGGAAAAGACCTAAACAGACATTGCTCCAAAGAAGACATACAGATGTCTAACAAACACAGGAAAAGATGCCCAGCTTTGCTCATTACTGGAGAAATGCAGATCAAAACTACGATGAGATAGCACCTCACACCAGTCAGAATGGCCCTCATCAAAAAGTCTACAAATAATAAATGCTGGAGAGGGTGTGGAGACAAGGGAACACTCTTGCACTGTTGGTGGGGATCTAAGTTGATACAGCCACTATGGAAGGCAGTATGGAGACTCCTTAAGAAACTAGTAATAAAACCACCATATGACCCAGCAATCCCTGAGCATATATCCAGAAGAAACCAAAACTGAAAGAGACACATGTATCCCACTGTTCATTGCAGCACTACTTACAATAGCTAGAACATGGAAGCAACCTAGATGTCCATTGACAGATGAATGGATAAAGAAGCTGTGGTAGATATGCACAATGGAATATGACTCAGCCATAAAAAGGAACGCCTTTGAGTCAGTTCTAATGAAGTGGATGAACCTAGAACCTATTATACAGAGTGAAGCGAGTCAGAAAGAGAAAGATAAATACCATATTCTAATGCAAGTATGCAGAATCTAGAAAAATGGTACTGAAGAATTTATTTATAGGACAACAGTGGAGAAACAGACATAGAGAATAGACATGCGGGCATGGGGAGAGGGGAGGAGAGGGTGAGATGTATGCAGAGAGTAACATGGAAACTTCCATTACCATATGCAAAATAGACAGCCAGTGGGAATTTGGCTGAAAAAAAAAAAAAGAATGAATTTTGACATTTGAGTAGTGAACCTTGGTAATAATGCTGTGTTGAGCATTCTTGCATTATAACATCTGGATTTGTGAGTCTTCTCCAAATCCTGCCCATAGGATATTTGTTTCTTGTGATCACTGGTTACTAGACATGTATGTTATCTGTATGGAGTTTATGAATTACAAACAAATTTTAGGTTACTTAAAATGTTCCTCCTTTTCTGCATGATTTTTGATTGAGATGGTTCTAAAATACTATACCTTTTTCTCTTCTCACCTGTCAACCTTCCCTGAATAGATTAGGACTCAGCTTTAGAATGGCAGTGGAAAGTCACTCTGTAACACAGAAAAATGTTTGATAAGTAAATTTCTATTTCCAATAATTACAAAACCTTAAGACATGCTGTTTAGTTCTTTGGGGTATCTCACTGTGCAAATGTTTTCTAGATTGATTAATTCAAGGCTTTTGTTGCTATTATTGATATGCGATCAGAGCATTGGACTAAAACTGTTAGATGGCGCTACTCTCTCCTGGTGCACCTGATTTTATACTGAACAAATCACCCATTAGTTGGAAGTTGAACTGAGTTGCAGTGTTGGGTATTTAGTAATCAGTGAATGGATTAAACCATTGATGAAGTAGCAGATCTAAGAATCTCTAACATTGATTTGTGGAATGTGAATGTGAGATATCCAGAGTGGTTTACTGTCTAAGGGCCTGTGACCGGTAAGTTGTGAAACTGGTGTTGGCTGGGACCCAGGGCTTCCCATTCCTTGTCTAGTCCTCTTTCTGTTACTCTCTGCTGGTGTGAAGAAGAATTGATGTCTGAGCGGAAGTAGTAATTCAGAAACCCAGATTCTCTTCTTGGCCTGCCTTTTATTTACTGATTACTTATACAGTTATTTGCATATTTGTTGGGTTTTTGATTCTCTCCTTATAGTCATGGTTCACACATGTCTGAAATAAGATTCTCTATTTGAAATTTGGTGGTGATTTTGTAAATCAGTTGGAGAGCATCAGTTGTGAATGATTTTATTAGAAAGGTGTTAAAAGCATCAAAAGCATTTGTTGCTATGAGAGTTGACCCTGGTTGATTGCACAGTGTAGTGGAAAGTGGTTTCTGGAGTCCATTTTTAAAATGAAATGACTTCTTGCCAGCATGGGCTTCCAAGTACAGAGATGAACACATTTCAGCTTAAGTCTATTAAAAACAATATATATCTGTTGCACCTTGTCTTTTTTTCTTAAACTGTTTACTGTCTATTTAGTATGATGAATCTATACATTTGTTTCTATTTTAGAATATAAATTTAGGTAAGAAGCATCTTGCTCAGTACATCACAGTCTTATGTTTGTACATATAACATTTTTGAATATAAGTTTGGGCAACTTTCAGGTGTGGGCTTTGGCTAGATCTGTGAATTCTTTACACTTGAATAAGTTAGGTGAGAAAAAGCTTCTATAGTTTCACTAAATAATTTCAGCTTTTTCTGAAAAACGTGTATAATCTCATCCAAACCCATTAAGTTTTAGCAAATCGTCAAGAGGTAACATAGTAAAGAACCTCCTTTTTCTTGAACAAATAGGCAACTAATGTATCTAGACAGTGATCTAGTGGAGAACAGAAGGTAGTAGCTCCAAGTTTCAATTTTCTGATTTGTTAAACTGTGACAATTATAATAAAGGGTAATT
>SJYQ01001531.1:542291-553342 GCA_006410935.1 Redunca redunca | reverse complement strand
CCTCCCCAGACAGCCATTTTGCTTTTTTGCATTTCTTTTCCATGGGGATGGTCTTGATCCCTGTCTCCTGTACAATGTCATGAACCTCATTCCATAGTTCATCAGGCACTCTATCTATCAGATCTAGGCCCTTAAATCTATTTCTCACTTCCACTGTATAATCATAAGGGATTTGATTGATGTCATACCTGAATGGTCTAATGGTTTTCCCTACTTTCTTCAATTTAAGTCTGAATTTGGCAATAAGGAGTTCATGATCTGAGCCACAGTCAGCTCCTGGTCTTGTTTCTGTTGACTGTATAGAGCTTCTCCATCTTTGGCTGCAAAGAATATAATCAATCTGATTTCGGTGTTAACTTGTTTAATTATTTGAGAACTTGAACATTTAAAAATTATTAATTATTTGTGTATTATTTTCTCATATTTTTGCTCATAGGTTTTAAAATATCTGATAAAGGATAATTTTTTGTATATCATTTGTGTATTTTAACTTCCATGTTTGATGTGCAGATGGTTTTTTTATGAGGTCAAACTATTGACATTTGTCCTTTATGACATGTTGCATTTATTCTTAAAGTATGCTTTCTTATGTAAAGCTCAGATCAGTATTCATTTGGTAATTACAAATACTTATTGAAAGTTTGTATTAATTGCTATATCCGTAATACCTAGAATACTGCTTAGAAAACTTAATAAGTAGTTAGAAAATATTTTTGCTTTTTTATTGAATTTTTAATCTTTTGAAAACCTACAAAAACATTTACTTAATCTGTTTTGATACATGATGTAAAGAGAGGATGTCTTCTCCCACACACAACCTCCCCCCTACCCCACCAATTTATTTAGGTTTCCCTTCTCTACTTCTTGGATAATCTTTGTTCTTCCCTCTTTCGGGGGGATACCTCCTTGTAGCAGGAGTCAGTGAAAAGAGGAGACACTGAAGGCAGATATACCTGGGTTAAATCTTTGCTTTCTCTTTCACTGGCATGTGGATTTAGGCAATTAGCTGACCTCTTTCAAAGAATCCCCCTGCAATGAGGGAGACCTGGATTCTGTCCCTGGGTTGGGAAGATCTCCTGGAGAAGGGAAAAGATACCCACTCCAGTATTCTGGTCTGGAGAATTCCATGGACTGTATGGTCCATGGGGTTACAAAGAGTTGGACAGGACTGAGATGTGTGGTGTTGGAGAAGACTTGAGAGTCCCTTGGACTGCAAGGAGTTCCAACCAGTCCATCCTAAAGGAGATCAGACCTGGGTGTTCATTGGAAGGACTGATGTTGAAGCTGAAACTCCAATACTTTGGCCACCTGATGCGAAGAGCTGACTTGTTTGAAAAGACCCCGATGCTGGGAAAGACTGAAGGCAGGAGGAGAAGGGGGCAACAGAGGATGAGATGGTTGGATGGCATCACCGACTCGATGGACATAAGTTTGGGTAGACTCTGGGACTTGGTGATGGACAGGGAGGCTTGGTTCACGGGGTTGCAAAGAGTTGGACACGACTGAGTGACTGAACTGAACTGAGCGACTTTTGCTTTGACCTCTTTCAATTTCTCTTTGCCTGGGGGGATAACGAAGGCTTGCTTAACAACCCTGTTTTAGAATTAAAGGTAATATGTAAAGTTCTGAGTATAATGCTGGAGAAAAGTAAATACTCAGAACACAGTAGTTTTTGTTTGCTGTTTATTAAGCTTTCACATGTGTATTAGCACTGTTTGCTTTGTTTTTCCTATTCCATTGATTTTTCTGTATATTGCTAGCATTTTTTGGATAGTTTTTAATATCTTAATGTAGGTGGTACAAGTCCTCTAACATCACTCATAACTTTTACTCCCTCTTTTCAAAGCACTATTTTTTTTAAAAAAGGTTATTGTCTGTTTCTTATTTCTGGTGAATATTAGAATAATTGTTCAGAAGAAAATTTTTTTGTGTATGAGATTTTGGTTAGAATCTCACTGTATCTCTACATTAACTTGGAAAAATGGACATATTTATAATATTTCATCACCTATTCAGTCCCTTAACTCTCAATTTGTGGACATTCTTTTGTATCCCCTTAGAGTTGCTATTAATGGTTCTTTCTTATAGATCTGATAGCCCTTATTAAAGTTATTCCTAAGTGTACTGTATTTTTAATAATTTGTTTTGAATGAAATCTCTCCATTTTCAGGTGCCACAACAGGTATACATGGAAATATTAATTTTTATATATTGTACATAAAGACTTCACATAATTATCTTATTCTGATTATTTTTGGATCAATTATTTTGGGGTTTCTAGCCTACCAAGTACTGAATGGTGATTTTTACCTGTACATCTAGTTCAGTTCAGTTGCTCAGTAGTGTCCGATTCTTTGCCATCCCATGGACTGTAGCACTCCAGGCTTCCCTGTCCATCACCAATTCTTGGAGCTTACTCAAACTCATGTCCATTGTGTCAGTGATGTCATCCAACCATCTCATCCTCTGATGTCTCCTCCTCCTCTTGCCTTCAGTCTTTCCTAGCATCAGGGTCTTTTCAGAGTCAGTTCTTCTCATCAGGTGGCCAAAGTATTGGAGTTTCAGCTTCAACATCAGTCGTTCCAATGAACACCCAGGACTAATCTCCTTTAGAATGGACTGGTTGGATCTCCTTGCAGTCCAAGGGACTCTCAAGAGTCTTCTCCAGCACCACATTTCAAAAAAAATCAATTCTTTGGTGCTCAGCTTTCTTTATAGTCCAACTCTCACATCCATACATGACTCTTGGAAAAACCATAGTCTTGACTAGATGGACCTTTGTTGGCAAAGTAATGTCTCTGCTTTTTAATACGCTGTTTAGGTTGGTCATAACTTTTCTTCCAAGGAGCAAGCGTCTTTTAATTTCATGGCTGCAGTCACCATCTGCAGGGATTTTGGAGCCCCCAAAATAAAGTCTGTCACTCTTTCCATTGCTTCCCCATCTATTTCCCATGAAGTGATGGGACTACATGCCATGATCTTAGTTTTCTGAATGTTGGGTTCTCAGCCAACTTTTTCACTCTCCTCTTTCATCAAGAGGCTCTTAGTTCTTCGCTTTCTGCCATAAGGGTGGTGTCATCTGCAAATCTGATGTTATTGATATTTCTCCCAGCAATCTTGATTCCAGCTTCATCTAGCCCGGCATTTCACACGATGTACTCTGCATATAAGTTAAATAAACAGGGTGACAACATACAGCCTTGACGTACTCCTTTCCTGATTTGGAACTGGTCTATTGTTCCATGTCCAGTTCTAACTGTTGCTTCTTGACCTGCATACAGATTTAAGCTGATTAGTTAAATCTATATGCAGATTTCAGTGATTACTACATAGAGTGTAAGGTGATTATGCTAGATATACACAAATAGTGGTGATTTTTACCTATGTATCTAGTTTAAGAATATAATTCTTATCTTGCATGTGTATGTGATGACTGTGGCCTATACTATTTTTATATCTGATTATGGAACTGTTTCTGATATCACCCCTTGTTGGGTGTTGGCCTAAATAGCTATTTTTTTATCAAGTTAATCTATTCCTGTCTCATTTTAATGTGTAGCGATAAAAAAACATGGTTCTGAGAACTTACTTTCTATATTTTGGATTTACTTGAAACATTTTTTGTTTTGTTTTGTAGGATGTTCAGCTAAAAGTTAAAACCTACTTGCTTGGAACTGATTTGTCTATATTCAAATATGATGATTTCATCTTTGTTTTGGATATAATCAGCAGGTAGTGTTTGAGATCTTGTCTTATTCTTTATCTTGTTTCATTGAACCATGATAATTAATGAAATTTTGAATCAGTGAGTTACAAGCTATAACTTCATGGAAGTGAAGATAATTGAGCATTCACAGTCTAGTTTCTGCCGGTTTACGTGTGAATGTGTTTAAATATTTCTGCCCTTTGGATGTTTGTAAACTGTAATGAATTTGTAATCTTTAGAATTTTTTTAAGCATCCAGATTTTTATGATTTGTTGTCTTTGAATAAAGATGACCTGGACTTCTTTTATTTCCCTATAATAAATATGTTGCTGAAATTTTTATAAATCTTTCTGTCCACCTAGGTTGATGCAAGTTGGAGAAGAATTTTGTGGTAGCAAGTCTGAAGTTTTGCAAGAATCTATTAGAAAACAAAGTGTCAATTATTTTAAGAACTACCATAGGTAAGAACTCTAATAAAACATGAATAGACTTATTTAGATAGTAAGAATAGCTTTTTTTCGTGTTTATTAATTTTATAGCATTGATCAGTTTAAAATAATTACTTTTGAATTTGAAAGACTGTCTTCTTTGTAGCTCTCTTTAGGATGATTAGGTTATTATTTCTTTTTTACCAAAAATAGCATAAATTATTCTCATTACTTTTTGTAAATTTCAGTATGTACTTTGTCTTGAGGAGTTTAAAATGTTGAACTGACTTCTTTGTGGATATAAGATGATTCTTACGTTGAGGATCCCTAGAAACATTTGACCACTATTCTTTGCCTGCATATATGGTGTAAGTTTAGTAAGGAAGTTAAATCAATAGAGGCAGCACTCAGCGAGGTGGACGTGCTTGAAACTATGTGCCTTTTAGGAGTAAAAAGGCTTTTAGAGAAGGGGGCATGAAATTCAGAATCTAGCTACAAGGCCAAGACTATGTACTATGTTGCTTTGACAAACAATCACTACCAATTTTTAAAAGGGTGCTGTGGAATAGTTTTGGGAATGGAGAAAGGTGGGAAAGAATGTTTACATAGCAATGTGATGGTACACTTAAAGTAGCATTAAACGGAGAGAGCAAACAGTTATTAGACCTTTCTTCATGTAAACTGGACCCTGTACTATATCTCTTACATATATTTTATCATTTGCACTGAGGTGTATTTTACTTGTTAGTCTGCTTTTTAAAATGTTTTGATTTTGTTGTTATTTGGTACCAGGGAGAGTTGGGATTTGAAATTCTTTTTCTCCTTGTTCGGAGTCAGCCCCTGGTCACAGTGATGTGTGCTGAGTCAGAAGAGAGATTACTAATTTAATTTATTATTCAATATATTTAAGTACACATTTTCTGTCTTAATAGTAAACTATTAAAATTAAATATGGGCTTTCCTGATAGCTCAGTTGGTCAAGAATCTGCCTGCAAGGCAGGAGACCCCGGTTCAATTCCTGGATCTGGAAGATCCGCTGGAGAACGGAAAGGCTACCCACTCTAGTATTCTGGCCTAGAGAATTCCATGGACTGTGTAGTCCCTGGGGTCACAAAGAGTCGGACGGGACTGAGTGACTTTCACTCACTCACTCATTAAATATTTGTTTTTAAAGTATATTTAAATTGATTCTTTACCAAAGTGGGCTTCCGTCGTGGCTCAGATTCTCAGAAAGAATTTGCCTGCAGTGCAGGAGACCCGGATTTGATCCCTGAGTTGGGAAGATCCCCTTGAGAAGGAAATAGCTACCCACTCCAATACTCTTGCCTGGAGAATTCCATGGACAGAAGAGCCTGCTGGGCTCCAGTCCATGGGGTCACAAAGAGTTGGACATGACTGAAGTGACTTAGCATGCATGCACAGGAAGACAGTGGTAAGGGAACAACGTAAAACCCTAACACTGCCTTTGTTTACAACTTCCTTTTCTATTAAAACTTAAGCCCTACTAAAGTGGAAGTCCCAGCCTGTACACATTGCTTTCCAAAATGAAGGTGGCCTTGTAATCACAGATGGGAAATGGAAAAGAATCAAGAACTATGAAGAAATGAGAAGCCTCACTTACCCATTAGAATGAAGGCACGCTGCTTGTCCATTTCCCAAAGATTACTTTATATCCTTCAGTACCACTGGAGGGTCTTTTGTTCATTGTGACTGCAAGATGTATGCAATGCAGACATGTGAGTTCATTTAACGGTTTCCATTCTCCATTCCACTTTATTATCAAAAGATATCTGTCATCTGTTGCCACAGGTATAATAGGCATTTCTAGATGCTAATGGAGATTCCTCACAAAAGTTTACCTTGATGAACTTAGAAAACATAGATATTAATTATTGTTTTCAAAACACTCAACATTTTAATTGACTTTCTCAGAAACACTTGTGAAAGTTGTTTCACATTGAGGAGGCTATATTGTATTATTAGAAGGAGAGGAGGACCGGGAAATAGTAAGTTGGGTTCTTATCCCATTTTTGCCTCTTGCCGCTTTTCTGACATTGACCAAATGACTTAACCCTCTGGGATATGGTTCTATCTATCAATTGTAAAATGAGGTGGTTGGACTAAATGGTCTCCCTAAGTATTACCTGCAAATCTTTCCCTTTTTTATGCTGCTCTGTATATTATAAAAATAGGTTAAAACATAAAGATTTAATTTTTTTTTTTTGGCAGCATTCTTCCCTTTCCCCCATTTTTAAACCAGTCTTGTTTATATGCTGCCTGTAATCATTCTCTCTCCAACAGCTGCCATTTGGGAAATTATAATGAAAATCACTTGGCAAAGTGGGTGCCAACCATCACTGTGCTCTAAAGCAAGATAAACTTGACAGGCAGTTTAGAAATGATGCCAGTATACAAATATTGAGTTGATGAAAGTCATTACATTAGCCAGCGATGAGTCTAAATCTACTAAATTCTGATTTAATACCTCCTTCACCAAATGATACTACATAAATACCAAAAAATACCGTGAAACGTGTTGAACTAGGATCATCTGTTTTGATTTTATTAAAGTGTTTAAACATGCTTACAGTTTGTTTCATGGTCTTCTGCCAAATAGAGCTCTTGAGAATGAAGAAATTCCTGAACCGAATTATCCTGACTTTGAGTCCATTTAGGCTGTTGGTTTGAAGATGTAGTTCATAACAAGATGTGAACATAGAAGCATTTTACTCTTTGGCAGAACAGCTGTTTATAGAATGTCCTGGTGTTTTTTTGTGGAAGTATTAAAGTTTGCCTGCCATTATATTTTTCTTGGGCAAAGTTGGATAAGCATGTGAGGAAGCATAGTCTCTGTCATCTGTCAATGTATCTTCACATCTTTCAAGGTGTGTTTTATTCCCCCAGGTTTCTTGATGTTCAGGCTCTAAGTTTGTATACACCGAAAGCTGTCAGTCTTCTGCCAGATGTTGCAGAATTCCCAAAGCACAAGTGATCTAAAACAGTAATGACATAGAGACGATGCAATCGTGTACTGTTGTCAAGACATTTAACAAGTACATTTTGTTTTTAATTGCTTTGATAATCAAAGTTTATAAATGTCTTCAGTGACCTTAAAGGTGCATCAACTGATGTCAGAAGAAGAGAAAGATCACCTGTCCTTGTAGGGAGAAACATCTTTGCTTGCCTGAGTAAGAAAGGCTTGGTTTATTCCTTAAAGTGTCTTTAAAATTGTGTGCTTCTAGAGTTAGTTTTATTATCCATATACTTACCTTTGTTTTCTGTCTTGGTCAAGTGATTGAATCATGTCTTCTGGTTTGAATATTGGACCTGATATCTGCTAGAACCGACCTGCCTGCTCCTGTCACACTGCTCCTTCCTCCCCTGCCCATGTATCTTCTGCCAAATAAACTTTTGGTTAAGGCTTCAGAGAGAGTAGAAAATAAGTTATCAGTAATTTTAGTTGTTGTATAAGATATCTGAGAGATTTTTTTTTTTAAGGAAAAGGTTAACCAGTATAACAACTTCAATTTGCATTGAAGTTATTTGTTATATATACATTGAAGTATAAGTGTCCATGGATATGTTTTCCTAGTATTGCATTGTAACAAACTATCCTGAAACTAACAGGCTTAAAACAACCACCATCTTATCCCTATTTCTTGTATTCTGTGAGTCAGGAATAATGTAAGCAGGGATCAGGATCCTTCTGCTCCTCATAGTCTTGACTGGGGTGACTCAGGAGTGCTCAGCTCTGTGTGGCGGGTTCAGGATGGCTTCACTTGCACCTTGGTGGAGGTGGCTAGAAGGGTGTACAGCTGGATTGGTTTCAGCGTCCCCTCACATGGCCTCCCTGGTGTGGTGCTCTCAGCGTGGTTGGACTTCTTCTATGGCAGCTGGCTTCCCGTAGAACTAGCATTCCAAGAGAACCACGCGGAGGGTGCTTGGCCTTTTCAGACAGACGCTCGGGACTCATGCAGTGCTTCTACCACATTCCATTGAATGCAGACTTCTCATAACGCTGGTTCAGATTGAAGGGGAGGGAAATCAGACTGTTTATGTTGACAGGGGAGTGGTTAGGTTATGTCGTAGAAGAGCTGGGTGTAGAATAGAAGATACTGTTGCAGCCCTGTTTGCTGTATTCCTTGGGAAAACAGAGAGAAATGTTTTCAGAAACCAGTTTTTGGGGGGATTTGGTGAAAATGTTGCCAATAAATTCGTTTATTTTTAGTACATGACATGTTCTTCAAGAATTCAATTATGTAAAATATGATTATTTTACATGTCTAAACTATACAAGAGGGCTTAAATTTTGAACTTAGAATGAGAGCAAAAGGAACACCGTCTTCATAATATATACTTCCTTTTTTTTTTTTTTTTAAATTTTTATTTTAACTTTAGTTTACTTTACATTACTGTCAGATTAGTTTCTCTTCCATCTATATGTACATACACATTATATATACACACGTATAAATGTACATACACATGTACATAAATTCTTTATATATGTACATACACATAAATATACCATAATAGTGAGTGAACAACTATCAAATTCCACTTTTCCTCCTGCAGGTAAAGTTTTCGGGCTGTGTGGTATTATCAGTGGCCTTGGGTTCCGACCTTTACTGTGTTCCTCACTAGCTTTACCACCCCTGTAATTTTAACCAATCTTTAATTTTCTGAGCATCAGGTTCCTTCTCTTCAAAGTGTATAAGGCTTATGTTGGCTACTCTACCTTCTTTAAACTCTGTGCTTTTATAATTTGCTTCTGGACCCTAACTTCTATAGCTTTAAGTCTTTTATTAGGTTAAGTAAAAGATCTGTGTTTCACACACTTGTAATTCATTGATATTTTCCCTTTAACTTGTAGGTCAACATATTTGAGACAGTTTGTAAATCGGTTATTATCTTCTTCACTATGTTTGCACTTTAAAATCTCTTTATTTTAGTTGCACCTATTCGTTAGTTTGCCAAAAAAATTCTTTGTATCCTACTTATGTCTGGTTTCTTGAAGACGCAGATGACACCCACACTGCTTAATGATCAAGATTGCTTTTCACTTAACTTTATGATGACAGTCAATTCTGTTATTCAGCATTCCAATTGCATTTTGTATTTTACATACTTAACTGCTTTTTCATCATAACTGCTATCTTTTGTGTGTTAGTACAATAAATTAGAAGAAAGGATATAAAGTGCAAATTTTTCAGTTTGTATAAAATGTTCTTGGGGAAAGCGATGCAGAGGAAGTTTTCCTTGGCTTTATTGAATCAATTTGGATAATATTAACCAACTTATGGTTTCCAGTAAAAAGTGAAATTTTTCCTTTTTGCTATTGTTGCTGACCATGTTGTAGTGAAAAGAACATGACTTGGAAGTCAGGGCCCCTGTCTCTGCTGTCTGCTGGTTGTGAGCTTGTGGCCCTTCACAAGTGTATTCATGCTTGCTTTGAGCCACCTGTGGCTTTATCTTTAAAATGGGCCTGCCTTTTATTGCAGACAGTTTGGGAGGATAGTGATAATTAGTTTTTTCCTTTGAAAAAATTTTATTAAAACTTAACTCACATAAATGTATGCATATCTTATTGTATAGCTCTATGAATTTTTAATATATGTACACTGCATAAGGGGCTTCCCAGGTGGCACTAGTGGTAAAGAAAGTGGCTTACAGTGCAGGAGACCCAAGAGTTGTGGATTCAATCCCTGGGTTGGGAAGATCTCCTGGAGGAGGGCGTGGCAACCCACTCCAGTATTCTTGCCTGGAAAATCCCCATGGACAGAGGAGCCTGGCGGGCTACAGTCCATGGGGTCGCAAAGAGTCGAACACGACTGACGTGACTTAGCACGCAGGCACACACACTACGTAAACTGCCCAGGTTAATATATGTAACTTTTCCGGTATCCCTGAAGAATCTTTTGTACTTTCCTCAGTCAATAGCCTCTTCAGAGTTAACTGCTGTTCTTAACTTCTGTCACCATTGACTAGTCATGGCTGAACGTTATGTAAATATTGTGGTTTTATAAATATTATTCTGAATTGTGTTGCTTTTGTCGTTTCTGACACACGTAGACATGTGAGTTGATTTAGTGTATTGACCTAGGATTCCTATGATCTGGGGGTTAAATTAGCATTTTATTAAAATTAATTGGAAATTCTTTGAATTGCCTATGTATACAATATGTCATGTGTGAATAGTGATGGTTTTATATATTACTTTCTAACATTTGTATTGGTTAGGACTTATGGTACAATTTTGAGTAGAAGTGTCAACAAGGGACATTCTTTCACTCAGTACTTTACCAGTAAGTATGATATTTGTGGTAGGTTTTTGTAGACATTCTATATCAGATGAAAGAAATTCCTACGAGATAGTCAACTTTAAGTCAAAAGGTATTACTAAGAGTAAAGGGGATACTTCATAATGTTGAATAGATTTTCGTTAGGAAGGTATAACAGTCCTAAATTTGTAAGCTCTTACTAAGATAAAATCAAAGTATATAAAGCAAAAATATTCAGATTAGAAGAAGAAATAGACAATTTATAATCATAGTTGAGAATTTTTGCATGCCACTTTTAGTAATTGGTAATATAAATAGGCAAAAAAATCAGGATATATATTTCACCAGATATTAATAAAATTTACCTAATTTATGTAGATATATTGATATATATGTATACATTATAATACTTAATAGCTGAAGAATTCATATTTTTTTTAAGAGCAGAAGGACAGTTAATCAAAGTCAATTAATGGCTGGAACTCAAAGCAAGTCTTTTCTTCCAATTTTAAAGGAAAACTGGAGAAGGAAATGGCAACCCACTCCAGTGTTCTTGCCTGGAGAATCCCAGGGACGGGGGAGCCTGGTGGGCTGCCGTCTATGGGGTCTCACAGAGTCAGACATGACTGAAGCGAC
>SJYQ01001531.1:516573-541395 GCA_006410935.1 Redunca redunca | reverse complement strand
TGATCTTCGTTTTCTGAATGTTGAGCTTTAAGCCAACTTTTTCACTCTCCACTTTCACTTTCATCAAGAGGCTTTTTAGCTCCTCTTCACTTTCTGCCATAAGGGTGGTGTCATCTGCATATCTGAGGTTATTGATATTTCTCCCGGCAGTCTTGATTCCAGCTTGTGTTTCTTCCAGCCCAGCGTTTCTCATGATGTACTCTGCATATAAGTTAAATAAGCAGGCTGACAATATACCGCCTTGACGTACTCCTTTTCCTACTGGAGATTAGTGGAGAAATAACTCCAGAAAGAATGAAGGAATGGAGCCAAAGCAAAACAATACCCAGCTGTGGGTGTGACTGGTGATAGAAGCAAGGTCTGATGTTATAAAGAGCAATATTGCATAGGAACCTGGAATACTAGGTCCATGAATCAAGGCAAATTGGAAGTGGTCAGACAAGAGATGGCAAGAGTGAACATTCTAGGAATCAATGAACTAAAATGGACTGGAATGGGTGAATTTAACTCAGATGACCATTATATCTACTACTGTGGGCAGGAATCCCTCAGAAGAAATGGAGTAGCCATCATGGTCAACAAAAGAGTCTGAAATGCAGTACTTGGATGCAATCTCAGAAACGACAGAATGATCTCTGTTTGTTTCCAAGGCAAACCATTCAATATCACAGTCATCCAAGTCTATGCCCCAAACAGTAATGCTGAAGAAGCTGAACAACCTAGACAGCATATTAAAAAGCAGACATTACTTTGCCAACAAAGGTGCATCTAGTCAAGGCTATGGTTTTTCCAGTGGTCATGTATGGATGTGAGAGTTGGACTATAAAGAAAGCTGAGCACCAAAGAATTGATGCTTTTGAACCGTGGTATTGGAGAAGACTCTTGAGAGTCCCTTGGACTACAAGGAGATCCAACCAGTCCACCCTAAAGGAGATTAGTCCTGGGTGTTCATTGGAAGGACTGATGTTGAAGCTGAAACTCCAGTACTTTGGACACCTAATGCGAAGAGCTGACTCATTTGAAAAGACCCTGATGTTGAGAGAGACTGAAGGCAGGAGGAGAAAGGGACGACAGAGGATGAGGTGGTTAGATGGTATCACTGACTCAATGGGAATGAGTTTGAGCAAGCTTCGGGAGTTGGTGATAGACAGGGAGGCCTGGTATGCTGAGGTCCATGGGGTCGCAAATAGTCAGACACGACTGAGCAACTGAACTGAGAAGTCAATGAAGGAGAAAGTAAATGTATATAATAGAAGGAAATCTACAATACTGCTTAGCAAAACTGTGCAAGAAAAAGAAAGAAATTATATCATCAGTTAAAGGGATATCTATAGATCTTAAGGGGCTTCCCTGGTGTCTCAGTGGTAAAGAAACAGCGTGCAATGCAGAAATCACTGGAGAGACACATTTGATCCTTGGGTCGGGAAGATCCCCTGGAGAAGGGAATGGCAACCCACTCCAGTATTCTTGCCTGGAGAATCCCATGGACAGAGGAGCCTGGTGGGGCTACAGTGGATTGGGTCGGAAAGAGTAGGACATGACTGAAGTGAGTGAACATGCTCACACATTGATCTTAAGACATTAGAAATAAAATGATACAGACTTTATGCTAATAAACTTGACAATTTAGATAGAAATGAATGAATTCCTTGTAAAATCAAATGTAATAAGCTGATAAAATATAGAAAATCTGAGTAGTCCTGTATCTTTAGAGAAATTGAATCTTTGCTTCAAAGCATTTCCACAAAGAAACCTCCAAGCCTTTTGCTGTCATTGGTCAATTCTTCTAAACCTTTAAGGGGGAAGTATTATCAACACAAACTCCTTCGGAGAATAGAAAAGAACTTCCCTGTTAGTCCAGGTGTTAAGGATCTGCCTTCCAATGCAGAGGATAGAAAAGGAGGGAATGCTTTATAACTTATTGTATGAGACCATCATTGCACTAATGCCAAAACATTAGAAACAAGAAAAATTATAGGTTAGTACCTCAAAAGAACTTAAGAGCAAAAGTCCTGAACAAAAGGTTGGCAGGTTACATCTAGTATATCTAAAAAAAGACAATACTTCAAGAATAGGCAGAGTTGAGAACAAGAATACAAGGTTGACTACTTTTTAAAAATTAATAAATTTAATTCACTAATTCACAGCTATAGGAAAAATACCATATTGATCACTTTAATAGATGAAAGAATTTTGATAAGATTTTCTTTGTAGTTCATAATTTTAAGAAATCATGTCTGTAATTTTTACTTTCAATCTAGTTTTGTTTCCAGTCTAATTTTAACTTCAACCTTATAGTTCAAGTATGCTTCTTATAAATAGCATATAGGGTTTTTTTAATTTTAAAATTCAGTTGGACAATTTTTGTGTTTCGATTGGACCTTTATTTCATTTTCATGTAATGTATTATTGGCATAGTTGGGTTTAAGCCTATCATATTGCTGTTTGATTTCTAAAAGTGTAGATAACTGTATTTTCATTCATTTGTTTCTCTCTCTGCTTTCTTTTGGATTGATCTCTGTCTTTTCAATTTTCAAGTCACTTCTTTGTCAGCCTTAAAATGTGTATTCTGGTAGTGGCTACCATCAACATTCCAATATGCATTCCTGTTCTGTTACAGTTGACCTTAGGTTAATATGCTTCCAAAATAATGCAGGAACCAACTTTATAACTCATTTACCTTCTCTTACCCTTTAATGTTATTGTCATATATTTTACTTTCTATATTATTTTCTATACTTTTTGTATGTAGGCATAACTAAGCTTCATTCTGTGAGTTGGTATCTTTCATCACCGTAATAGTTTTATATTATTGTGTAATAGAATACCATGAATTTTAGCAGCTTAAAACAACGCCCTTTGGTTTTCTCACAGTTCTGTGAAAGTCTGGAAGTTTTGTCTAGGTTCCCAGCTTAGGTTCTCACAGGGCCCAAATCCAGGTGTTAGCTGATCTTTCTGAAGACTTTGAGGAAGAATCTGCATCTGAGCACATTCAAGACACTGGCCCAGTTCAGTTCCCTGTGGTTTTAGGACTGAGGTTTCTGTTTTCATGCTGCCCATCAGCTAAAAAGCCTTCAGCTTCTTACGTCTCTGGTCCTTGCACTTGACCCCTTTGGTTTCAAAAGCCAGCAATTCTGTCTGACTTCCCCATCTTTTATCAGGAGAAGAAAAAAGGTCTACTTTAAAAGGGCTTGTTCAATTAGGTTTGTTTCACCTGGATAATTTCTGTTTTGGTTAACTCAAGGCAGTTCAAGTAATCTTACTTATATCAGTAGAATCCCTTTTTTCCATATTTGGTGATGTAATCACAGGGTGGTCTTCATCATATTTAGTCCTGGGCAATAGTGCAGACCATCTTCAGGGATTTTAGAGTGCCTTTTAGAGTCCTACCTATCTCAATAATTGTTCTGTAGTAATAGCTTTATCGAGATATAAGTCACATGCCAAAAATGCCAAAAATTCACTCCTATAAAGTATATATTAATAATTCAGCAATAGCATCACCACTATCTAATTTCAGAATATTTTTATCACTTCAGAAAGTGATAAAAACTTTACCAGTTAATTGGCACTTTTCTCCTCCTGTAGCATCTGACAATCACTTACTTATTTTTTGTTTTTGTGTATTTGCCCATTGTGTGTTGCCTGTATATAAACATTTCATATAAATGAAATCATACATTATATGGCCTTTTGTGTTTGGCTTTAACTTAGAATATTTCTAACGGTTCATCCATGTTGGAGCATGTAACAGAACTTCTTTCTTTTTCATTGGTAAATAATATCCCATTGTATGGATAGACCATAATTTGATTATCCTTTCCTCAGTCCCCTGGTGGCTCAGAGGTTAAAGCGTCTGCCTGCAATGCAGGAGACCTGGGTTTGATCCCTGGGTCGGGAAGATCCCCTGGAGAAGGAAATGGCAACCCACTCCAGTATTTTTGCCTGGAGAATCCCATGGACGGAGGAGTCTGGTGGGCTACAATCCACGGGGTTGCAAAGAGTCGGACACGACTAAGTGACTTCACTTTTCTTTCTTTCTTTCTTTCTTCAGTTAATGGACATTTGGGTTGTTTTCACTTTTTCAGTTCAGTTCAGTTGCCCAGTCGTGTCTGACTGTTTGCGACCCCATGGACTGTAGTATGCCAGGCCTCCCTGTTCATCACCAATTCCCGGAGTTTACCCAGACTCATGTCCATTGAGTCTGTGATGCCATCCAACCATCTCATCCTCTGTCGTCCCCTTCTCCTCCCGCCTTCAGTCTTGCCCAGCATCAGGGTCTTTTCAGTCAGCTCTTCACATCAGGTGGCGAAAGTATTGGAGTTTCAGCTTCAACATCAGTCTTTCCAATGAACACTCAGGACTGATCTCCTTTAGCATGGACTGGTTGGATCTCCTTGCAGTCCAAGGGACTCTAAAGAGTTTTCTCCAACACCACAGTTCAAAAGCATAAATTCTTCAACGCTCAGCTTTCTTTATAGTCCAGCTCTCACATCCATACATGACTACTGGAAAAACCATAGCCTTGACTAGACGGACCTTTGTTGTCAAAGTAATGTCTCTGCTTTTTAATATGCTGTCTAGGTTGTTCATAACTTTCCTTCCAAGGAGCAAGCATCTTTTAATTTCATGACTGCAGTCACCATCTGCAGTGATTTTGGAGCCCTAAAAAATAAAGTCAGCCACTGTTTCTACTGTTTCTCCATCTGTTTGCCATGAAGTGATGGGACCGGATGCCATGATCTTAGTTTTCTGAATGTTGAGCTTTAAGCCAACTTTTTCACTCTCTCCTTTCACTTTCATCAAGGGGCTCTTTAGTTCCTCTTCACTTTCTGCCATAACGTTGGTGTCATCTGTATATCTGAAGTTACTGATATTTCTCCCAGCAATCTTGATTCCAGCTTGTGCTTCATCCAGCCCAGTGTTTCTCATGATATACTCTGCATATAAGTTAAATAGGAAGGATTGTCAGGGAGTGTTTAAAAGGAGGATTCCTATGTGCTGTTTCTCACAAATCCTTTGTTTCTTTTCAAGTGGAGCAGAATGCTGCTCCCAGGAACCAGGGTCATTCTGTGATACAGGCTTGAGTCTCCTTTAGTAAACATTCTCTTTACGACAAAACTGCTTAGTCTCGATCCCCTTTCTTGAGATATGGATGGTCTTCTGACCTTGTGGCAATTATTAATCCCTTGTTCCCTTGGTAACAGTTGTTCTACGCTTGGTTTTCTGATCTTTATCATAGTCATAAGAAACTTATTGTACCATAGCTTATGTATACTCACAGAAAATTCATTAAAGCACCTTTGCTCCATCAGAGCTTGGGTCCCCATGTCTTTCTTTCTTTCTTTCTCTCTCTCTCTCTCCCTCTCTCCCTGTCTCTTTCTCTCTCTCTCTCTGGCTGGTTCCTTGGAGTGCAGAGACCTGTCTTGGTCACTCTTCTGCCGGGGCTTTTAAGACTCTCTCGAGAGGGCACCCTGTGCCTTCACCCCACCTCGAGAGGGTGCCCGGTGCCTTCGTGAGAGATGCAAGTCCTGTGTCAAGGACTTTATTGGTTTTCTGTGTAAACCAGGGAGTATCAGCCTCTTTCTCTGTTTCACTTTCTTATCATCGCCTCCGGACCGCCAGGTCCCGGTCCATTAAAGGACCCCAGCAAAGGATGACATATACAGCCTTGACGTACTCCTTTTCCTATTTGGAACCAGTCTGTTGTTCCACGTCCAGTTCTAATTGTTGCTTTCTGACCTGCATATAGGTTTTTCAGGAGGCAGGTAAGGTGGTCTGGTATTCCCATCTCTTTAAGAATGTTCCACAGTTTATTGTGATCCACACAGTCAAAGGCTTTGGCATAGTCAATAAAGCAGAAATAGATATTTTTTTCTGGAACTCTCTTGCTAATGATGCTGCTGTAAACATTTGTGTGTAAGTTTTTGCATAGACATATATCATCAGTTCTTTGGGTATGTATCTAGGAATGTGTAATAAGATGACAAGTGTTTTGCCTATTTCCCTCTGTCCGCCGCCCGCCCCCCCCTAAAAAATTAGGTCCTAATATTTGGCAGCTGTAAATGTTAATTTATTTTGAAAAAGTATTTTGTAGATATGACTAAATTAATGATTTAGTGATGAGATTATCACTAATGCCATCACAGTTAAAGAGAGATAGAAGGGAACTTGATATAGATAGAGACACATATAGGAGGAAGTTATGTGAAGACAAGTAGAGGATGGAGTGCTGTGGCCACTAGCCAAGGAATGGTAGCAATTACCATAAATTGGAAGAGGCAAGGAACAGATTCTCCTCTAGAGCTTCTGGAGAGAGTATATTCCTGCTGACAGCTTGATTTCAACCTTGTGATTTCAGACTTCTGGCCTCCAGAACTGTGAGATTATAAATTGCCTTAAGTCATCTGTGTGTACGTGCTAAGTCACTTTAGTTATGTCAGACTCTTTGCAACCCTATGAACTGTATCCCACCAGGCCCCTCTGTCTTGGGATTGAACCCAAGTCTCTTGCATTGGCAGATGGGTTCTTTACCACTAGCACCACCTTAAGCCTTAAGTCACCCAGTTTTTGTTAATTTATTATAGTGGCCACAGAAAATCAATACAGAGTGAAGATTCTGGGTCATATGGTAACTCTATATTTAACATTTTGAGGAACTACCAAACTTTTCCAAAGTGGTTGTACCATTTTGCATTTCCACCAGCACTATATAAGGGTTCTAACTTCTCCAAACCCTTGCTAGCTCTTGTTGTCTCTGATTTAGCTATCCTGGTGGTTGTGAAGCGGTACCTCCTGATGGTTTGGATTTATATTTGCCTGATGAATGACACTTTTTACATGTTTACTGGTCATTCATATGTCTTCTTTACAAAAAATGTCTGTTCAAAGCTTTTGCCCATTTTAAATTTATCTTTTCTTTGTAGAATTGTAAGAGTTGTAAACTTCATCCTTTTAGTTCTTATATTTGATCTGTGATTCATTTTAGTTAATTTTTGTAAATGGTGATAGGTATGGGCACAACCACTTTTGCCAAATTCTCAGCCGTGACCTACCACTTCAGACGTTTCTTTTGCGCTTCCCTCTATCCTCTCCATCCAGTTGTATGCATACTAGATGTTTTGACAGCCTCACCTATCTCTTATGATCTTTTCTGTTTCTTCCCTTTTTTTTCCCCCCATTTGTGCTTCAGATTTGGTATTTCCTGTCAAACCATCTTCAAGTTCATTAATTCTGTCATCTGATGTTTTACTTACCCAGTTTTAATTTGAAGTATTTTATTTTTTCAGTTATAGAATGTTCGATTCTTTTTTGTTTTTATTATTGTAGTTCTTACAAGAATTTTCTTTCTATCCATTTTGTGCATCTTTTTTTCTGTATTTTGTTTAACTTGTTTATAGTAGGTACTTTAAAGCCCTTGTCTATTAAAAACACTAATATTTTGAGCAGTTTCTGCTTTTCACAGATTTTACCATTTATTCCATCTTTAATTTAGAACCTATGGGTTTTTGTTTTAAAAATCTAGATTTTGTTTTTAGCGTGATTTTAGTAATAGCAGTGAGGCTTGTTGTAGGAAGAGGACAGGCACTGGCCCTTTTATTCCTGCGTTAACAAGAAGGAAGTATTTGTTTCTCTGGAATTACTTGTATAATATACTGATTACCAAAGAGGTAGGGCTTCCCAGGCGGTGCTTGTGGTAAAGGATTTGCCTGCCAGTGCAGGAGACACAAGAGATGGGAGTTCGATTCCTGGGTCAGGAAAATCCCCTGGAGAAGGAAATGGCAACCCGCTCCAGTATTCCTACCTGGAGAATTCCATGGACAGAAGATCCTAGAGGGCTACAGTCTGTGAGTCACAAAGAGTTGGACACTACTGAACGTACATACAGTCACATGCACACACTCAGAAAACTGTAAGAGCAGTAGCATTAAAGAAAGAAGAGATCAGTATAATATGTGACTACTTGTTAATTTAAGTGCCATATTTGCTAATTTATCTCATAAATGTGGTGTAGAGATAGATAGGCACTGAGCTAAAATATATTTAGAGAGTGATAATCACCTTGATATTGTGGTTTAGTAAGAATGATTAAGATCTATGCTTTTTAACATAAAATATTTTTCAGTGTTTATGGTTTCATAAACCCTGTAAATTATTTCTTGTTTTTTTCTTTTGGCAATGATATGTCATTAGCTAAAGGATATCTTATGTACATGAGTTGGTGAGTCACTTATTTTAGTCCCTTAGTAAAAATGTCATTTTCCCTGCATTTATTATTTTTGCAATATAGTCAAAATATTCTTGAGTTTGGTAAATACTTGAGGTTCTTTTTCTCTTACAGATAAGTACATAAAAGCAAATGTTTGTGTTTACTACATTGGTCTGAATGGATTTTCAAAATTGATTATGATCACAATGATAACTGTAATAGTTTTTCTTATATTAATCCTTGCATGCAGTGTGCTTTTCTTCTTACTTTTGGGATTATTTATTATTTGTTTTTAAGAACAAGGCTTGATGAACTGAGAATGTTTCTAGAGAATGAGACCTGGGAACTTTGTCCTGTGAAGTCAAATTTCAGCATCTTGCAGCTTCATGTAAGTTTAAGAACAGATAAATCAGTTTTTTATTTAGTAATCTTTAAAAGCAAACCAGATACATGAAAGCATTTATAAAATAATTAAATTAAGGAAGAGTGCCTTTCCTTTCTTCCTTAAAAGTGATTAATAATGAGCCTTTTTTTTTTTTTTTTGCAAAGGTGACACTTTTATGGATGTCACAGTCTGTCACTTTTTACTAATTTCAGTTTATACAGTTTAGAAAAACTCTTTTGCCTGCAAAGAGTCACAATTAAAGTAATTTGTTTTCTTTAGATTTCAGAAGAGGGTCTGGTTTATTTAAATCTTGCAGAAAAATAATCAGTTATATTTTGATGGTCTTTAGTGAAAATGCTTATATTTGAAGAATATTTGTCATTTCTTAAAGGATCTAGTAGGTTCTTGATTTCTGCTACAACTGATAAATTTGTCTGTAATGAGAAAATGCCTCAGGGATAAAAAAGGCATTTATTAAAAAATACCGCTAGTTTTTTTATTAGTTAATTGATTCCTTGAATCCTGTAATGTAATCTGTGAAAATATCTTTAATTGATTTGTTTTTTCTCTTGATGGAAACATAGTGTAGATAAATATTTCTTGTGTGTTAGACAATGTCCTACAAATATCCAGTGTCAGAATATAGTATATAAATTTTGATTCCTTTTTAAAAGGTCTACTGCAGTTAGTTTTTGCCTCTGGAAGAAATATCTTTCTAGAAGGAATTTTCTTATTCTGGATAAATGTAAAGAATACATGATTAAAAGGATTTTTTTAATGGAATAGTGTTTACGCTCATATTGTGTAATAGCTTACTTCTTATCCAGGTTTATCATATTGCTTTCCTAAAGTGGTGATATTAAATGCAGTGAAACAGATAGCAAAATTAATATTAATTTTAACATTATTTTAGAGTTATTAAATTAAGATGTTTCCTTATATTACTTCAAATTCCAGCATTGGCTTTAGAATCTCTGTGTAAATAATTTTATTTGAATTTGTATTTAGCCATCAATTGTGTGTGTGGTACAGGCACACACAAATTCTCAGTCGGTAAAGAATCTGCCAGCAGTGCAGGAAACCTGGGTTCGATTCCTGGGTTGGAAAGATCCCCTGGAGAAGGAAATGGCAACCCACTCCAGTATTCTTGCCTGGAGAATCCCATTGGCAGAGGAGTCTGGCGGGCTATAGTCCATGGGGTCTCAAGAGTCGGACACGACTGAGTGACTAAACCACCACCACCACCACCATAACAGAGAAAGATATATGTTGCATGCTTGGTTTTCATTGTATTCACATAAGTATCTTAAATGGTGTAAGCTGTTTGACCTGACAACAGTTAACTTTTATAAATGACTGTTGATTAAAACTACCCTTCTGGGACTTTTGCTATTATGTAAAATTTTTATAATTATCATTTGAATTGAAGTTATTACAAATTCTGTGCCATTCCTTAAAGTAATGGCACATTCCTTAAAGTAAGCCAAAAATAGCTTGATGCAAGATAGCTCTGTTTTAAGTGAGGTCGGTTACTGAATTGTCTTTAGGAAAACGTTTGAACATGTGTGCGCAAGTTTGTGCTTTCAGAAAACTTACGAGATTTAAAGATGAATAACGTAAAGAATCAGGATGGCTTTCTTCACTGACTCTACATTTGCACTGATGGAATATATTTATGTTGTTGTTCAGTCACTAAGTTGTGCCCAATACTTTGCGACCCCATGTACTGCAGCAGGCCAGGCTTCCCTGTCCTTCACTATCTCTCGGAGTTTGGTCAAACTCATGTTTATGTACTTGAATTTTATTGTTGTTGCAAAAAGGAATCTGGCTCACTTCTTTTCTTAATGTCTAGGAATTTAAATTCATGGAACAGTCTCGTTCCCCATCAGTTTCACCCAGTAAGCAGTCATCTGCAACTTCCTCAAAAACAGTAACCTTGTTTGAGCAGTACTGCAGTGGTGGGAATCCATTTGAAATTCAGGCCGACCACAAAGATGAAGAAACAGAAGATGTCCTGGCTTCTAATGGGGTATGTGATGTTTTTAAAACATATGGTGGAATGTAAATGGGGTTTTTTTAATCAAGAGTGTTGTACCCAGTGAGCAAGGTAATTGGCTAGATTCGTTCATACAGTTACTACCCTCCTTTCCTACCTGTGGGGCTTCCCATGTGATGCAGTGATAAAGAATCCACCTGCCAGTGCAGGAAACACAGGACACAGGTTCGATCCTGGGTTGGGAAGGTTTCCTAGAGGAGGAAATGGCAACCCACTCCAGTATTCTTGCCTGGGAAATCCATGGACAGAGGAGCCTAGAGGGCTACAATCCATGGGATCGCAAAGAGACAAGACTAAGCACACACGCATGCGTTCATATATTTACCACCCACTTTCCCACCTTTATACTTAGGCACCCGTGTTACTGTTTGCCCTGGAAATGAATGGCTTTCCAGCACATTTTGTTGACATTGACCTTTTGAATGATGAGCTTTGTCCTTATGTTTACTTTAGGTTGTTGTTAGATTGCTTTATATTCGTATCAGATTATTGATGGACTAGGAGTATAGTTTCTTACTGCACAGTTAACATGGTTTGTTGGATAGATGGATGTATGTGAGAATAGATCATCTGCACTTTTCTCTCAACTCTCCTCTTGGGCAGCTAAGTGAGCCGTTTTCTTCCACATCCCCTTTACTGAGAAAGGGTAATGTCTTGTTTGGTTACTGGCTAGGAATATTTTGAGCATTTAGGAGTATGATGTTTTTGTTTTGTAAATTTATTTATTTTTAATTGGTATATAATTGCTTTATAATGTTGTGTTGGTTTCTGCCATACATCAATGCGAATCAGTCATGACCATGTATATATATATATATACCACCCCCCTTCCTGAATCTCCACCCGACCCTTCTAGGTCATCACAGTGACCCACTGGGCTCTTTGTTTTATATAGGAGTAGTGTTTTAGCAACACTCTGAGAAGTTCAGAAAACACAAACCAGAAGTAGTGTGAGTTGATGGCAAGATTTGCAGGCAGCTGAATGATTATGACTTTTATTGATTAACTGTGTGGCTCTTGGCAAGTTATTGTGACTTTGTGACCCTCAGTTTTCCCATGTGTACAGTGTGGGAATGCTTGCTTCACCATTACCTACAGGGTGTTTTCACAGTTTTTAATTTGAATGTGTCCTTCTGTTCTTCAGAATTTCCAGAGGGACTGGGTACGAATTTTATTTTGTATCTGATGAAGATGCAGTGAAAACTGTGCACATTTGACAAAAAGCTGTTGAATTTCTCTCCATATTTTTGGGTTTTGTTATTAAGTGAAACTGTCCTTAAAAAATCTTGTCATGAAAATACACCAATATCATGTTTCATTGTGAAGTAGAAATTATTTCTTAGTAAACCTTATTTAAAATGATAATTTTGTGATTCTTTGTGACATTTTGTCTCGGTTAATGTAGACTAAACTGAAAGGAATTAAGCCGGTCGAAAAGTTTTGAAATAATGTATCCCTCTGTACTAGTGATCTGTTCATTTTTAATCTCCCATTGCCTTTGATTTTTTCTTTGTGGCAGTTGTATTCTATATAAGGTAACCACGAACACTAAATCTGCAAGTAGAAAACTTACGCTTAGGCAACATATGGGGTTAAGTACCTGCAAGCCTCTGGTCACATTTTCGCCAGCTGGTCAGTGTACAGCCTTTGTTTTATGTGTGTTTTAATATACAGTGTCGACTTATTAACACTGAGGTCACAACTGACAGCACTGTAACCCATGCCTGAGTGAAGCTTATCTGACACACTTATTCTTGCCACATGGCGCCTTACAGTCTTCCTGCACTTGGAAACACTGGACGACCCCAGTCCTGTGCTTGGGGGACATTCTGAAGGGTGAAATCACCGGCGAAACGCACAGAAACCTTAAGCATGTGGCACTGAGTCACATATGAACAGGGCGTTTGTTTACAGCCGAAATAAGAAGGGAGAGGGTTCGTTGCCTTGTTTGCTCTCAGTAGGGAGTATGCAGGGGAGGTGGCTCAAAAGGGTGTGCCACTCCACACAGAGCACGCATCCATGCACGACTGTTGTTGTGAAGTCTTGATGTTGGGGTTACAAATTTTATCAGGTAGGAAAACTTGCAAACACAGAATCCTCGAAAATGATCTGTGGTGCTGGGCAGCTGACCCTAGTTTATAGAGAACACCTTCCTGAGTGTCAGCAGAATCACGTTGTGTACAGGTAGGGCAGAAGGTCTCTAACGTTCGTTTGTATCCATTAACGTGTGAGCTGACCTTCCCAGGTACAGCCTAGGTCCTTGAGGGTCAGAGTCCACGTCTCAGAAACAACTTGTCAGAATGCGTTGTTGTTGTTCAGTCGCTAAGTCGTGTCTGACTCTTTTGGGAGCCTATGGACCGTAGCCCGCCAGGCTCCTCTGTCCATGGGATTCTCCAGGCAAGAATACTGGAGTCGGTTGCCGTTTCCTTCTCCAGGGGATCTTCCTGACCCAGGGGTCAAACGTTGTCTCCTGCTTGGCAGGCAGACTCTTTACCACTGAGCCATCTGGGAAGCCTGTCATAATCCTTTAGACTCAAAAAGTAGTCGTTGAATTAGAAGCCTAATTTCTTCCCATGTTGTTGTCATACTGGTCTCCTCAACTGGCATATGGGGGTAAAACTCCTTCATAGTATTGTTTTGAAGAGTCAGTGGGGCAGTTCATGAAAGCACTTGGCCCAGTACTTGGTTAAAATGCAATAAATGTTCGCCATTGTTCCATCATGCTAATTTATAAGGCTCATCGGCAGTGATGTGGCAATGCTGCCATGCTTCCTTTTTTTGTGTGTGGACTCCACTTCCTCTCCCACGCTGGCACTGGGCCACGATGCCAAAAAGATGATGAAAAGGCACTCTGCCTCTCAAGAGCAGATCTGCCATTTTTGTCCTTGCTCTCAGTAGTCCCTGGACGCTTAGCCTAAGTTTCTAAGCTGGCCTTGGAATTAAATGATGAATTAGATAGAAGATTAGCATGTGTGTTGTATGTGTTTATTAAGCTGACTTAGTACTTCTAGACTGTCAGAATTTTATCCTTCAGCTTTTTATAATAAATTAGCAAAATGGAAATAAGTATGGTGAAGCTACTTGAAGGAAGAGTTTTTTTAAATCAAACATACACTCTTTTCCTCTTCTAGGGTGTGTGTTGTTTTTTACTTGTTTGTTCATAGGGAAACGTTTTTTTCTTTGGGGCATTTATAAGCTTTTGAAAGTATAATGTTTGTATTTTTCTTTTTTCCTTTGAGCTGGCTAAGGTAGCATGATAAAGAAAAGGGAAGGTTAACAAGGTTTCGATGGCAAAATTAAAGCGTCTTATAAGAGTGGGTATTATTTTATTGTGTTGAAAGACTCCAAGAAAGGTTGGTTCTACATTCACGTTGTTGAATATACTGTTTTGTTGGGTTTTTTTTTCAGTATGAATCTGATGAACAAGAAAAAAGTGCCTATCAGGAATATGACAGTGACAGTGATGTTCCTGAGGAACTGAAACGAGATTTTGTTGATGAGCAGACAGGCGATGCTCCTGTGAAAAGGTAATTATCCTTAGGTTGTATGGTATTTCACATTTTATGTTGCATGCTTAACATATAGGATTTACTTGCAAGGTTAAGAAAAAACAAACCTCAAAAATTAAATTTTCTTTTGGTTATAATGTCACATGACAAGTTAATATATTTTAAAAAATGATGCCTGAAAGGCTGAAAATGTAGTAGTTTCTCTCTCTCTCTCTCTATATATATATATAATGGGCATAACCGAAGAGCTCTTAATTTAGAGATCAGTAGCTTTTGCAGATAAATAGACTTGCAATTTATAGAATCAGTGCCGCCTTGGAAGGCAGTCTGTGCCTCACATAGATGAGCTTGTTTCACATTGATTTCCTTTTCCTCAAGGAGGAAAATAGTCATTTGTTTTGTATGTGGAGTTCCTGCCTCAGTCTAGTAAACAGACAAAAATCTTCCCAGTGTCATTGATATTTGCTATTTGAGCCTTTTTTATTAATGTTCCTTTTTTTGTACTTTAGTTTTTGTCTTATGATTACCTGTCTTCTTCAAAAACTATGATAACCATGTAAGAATTTTTGTCACCTTCTTTAAATTGGGCCTGATTCTGATTTGTGAGTAATGTCATGACTATCAGACACTGAATGACCACAAATATATTTTTAATGACAGATTTACATACTCTCTTTCCTACCCTTTACCCTCCAGTTGCCTAGTTAATACTTGGTTGATTTGACACCTTGATTGATATAATCTCTCACCTCAAAAATGAGCAACTCATATAATTGGGAAAATTTATTTCCATTGGTTTGCACAAATGTGTGATATATACATCTGTGATCTATTTTGAACTGAGTAGAACTATTTTGTTGGACTTCTTCATCAGATGTTTTGGGTCTGTTTTTGCTGAAAAGAAAACTCTTAATTAAGTTGAACAAACAGCTGCCACTTACATGTGTATGTACTCCCATTCTTGGTGGGTTTTACAGCCCCTTAAACTTTTACCCTTAGGAAATATACACAATGTAAACTACTACTTGCAGCCAGCCAACTAGTTGATGGTTACTGTCAATTTCAACTTCTCAGTGTCTCTTCAATTTATCAAAATTTCTTGTATTTCACTGCCGCCATCCTAGTTCAAGGAAAAGTCTCTTGTGCAAGATCATTGAATCAGTCCCCTTCCCTTGGCTTTCCATCTCTAGTCTTAACCCTTTCTAATCCATTCTTGGATGCAAATTTAGATTTTTCTTTCATATACAAATTTGACTGTATCTTTTTCCTGGCTAAAATGCTTAATGGCTCACCACTGCGGTTATGATAAGGTTCATGCTCTTTGTGATCATGAGGTTCCGTTCTTTTCGGTGGTCTGGCCTTTACTTTTCCTTCTGCCTATGCATTCTCCCGGCTACCACCGGCAGCTCCTTACGCCTCTCAGTATATTGCTTTGTCACCTCTGGCCTTGTTACACGTTGTCCCCTCTTCTTCTGTACTTAACCGTATATCTTCTACTTTTCCTTTGAATTTACTACTGTCACCCCAACCCTAGACTTTACCATTGTACTCTATACCTATTTCAGATTCTAAGTAAAGTGTCTTTCATATTTGTAGGTCTGAAATCAGGATGCTTGGTACAGTTGATGTGTAATTTCCCTAGAACACTTTTTTGTGTTTTAAATGACGTATCTTCTTTTTTGTTTTTTATTTATTTAATGACATATAGTTGATTTATGATTTTGTGTTAGTTGTCAGTGTACAGCAGAGTGATTCAGTTACGCATATATATGTGTATATATATATTCTTTTTTTTTTATATATATTCTTTTAAAAAGTTCTTTTCCATTATCGTTTATCATGAGGTATGGAATACAGTTCCTTGTGCTATACAATAAATCCTTGTTTTTTTAATCTATTTTGTATTTGGTGGTGTGCATCTGTTAATCCCATATACCCAGTTAAAACTCCCCGCCATTTCCCCTTTGATAACCATAAGGTTTTTTCCAATGTCTGTGAGTCTGTTTTTGTTTCATGAATGAGTTCATTTGTATTGTTTTTTAGATTCCACATAAAACTGATATCCTATAGTATTTGTCTTTCTTTGTGTGACTTACTTAGTTTAGTGTAATAATCTGTAGGTTTATCCATGTTGCTCCAAATAATATTATTTCTTTTTTATGGCTGAATAGTATTCCACTATATGGGTGTGTTTGTCTCTGTATGTGTGTGTGAATATGTGCGTGTGTGGGTTTACACCCACCCACACACACACACACACACACACACACACACACACACGTGTTATCTATTCATCTGTAGATGGATACTTAGGTTGCTTCCACATCTTGGCTATTGTAAGTAGTGCCGCTGTGAGAATTGGGCTTCATGTATCTTCAAGTTAGAGCTTTCATCTTTTCTAGGTATATGCCTAAGAGTAGGATTGTTTCATGTGCCTGTTGGCCATCTGTATGTCTTCCTTGGAGAAATGTCCATTTAGGTCTTCTGCTTATGTTTTGATTGGGGTGTTGTTTTTTTGTTATTGATTCCTGTGTGCTATTAGTATATTTTGAAAGGTTAGCCCTTGTTAGTCCCATCATTTGCAAATATTTTCTCCCAATTCATGGGTTGTCTTTTAATTTTGTTTATGGTTTCCTTTACTGTGTAAGACTGTAAGTTTGATTAGGTCCCATCTGTTTATTTTTGCTTTTATTTCTATTGGCTTGGGAGACAAAACATTGTTCTGATTCAGTGACACAGCTTCTTTTAGTGGTTGATAATGTGTGAGAACTGAAGAAATACATTATAGTCCTTTATTTCTTGGCTTTCTGATTTCTCTTCCCCTCTGTAAGGACAGGAGGATAATCTCTCTATCCCCAGCTGATACATGGTAAGATTTTCAATAGCTAATTAGTGAAGGAAGGCTATATCCTAAGCTGAATAACTTATTGACTTACTACTCGGCAACCCTAATTTGAAATCTGTTTTGTTTTCTCATATCAAGTGTTTCTCGAGAGACCTTAAAAAGCAGGAAGAAATCAGACTACAGTCTAAATAAAGTGAATGCACCCATCTTAACAAATACAACATTGAATGTAATAAGGCTTGTTGGTAAGTAGCTATTCCTTTTTCAAAAAAATTATTATAGCTGTTACATTAGTCTACATTTGTTACCAAATGGATTTTCATTGTGCAGTCCAGCACCCACCACAATGAAGAATTTAAGATTGTCCTATGTCAGTGCTTTCTTATCTTAATTGTTCCAAATAGTATAATACTAATGTCAGTTTTTCTTTTTTAGTTAACTACTAATATTTATGTCTTCCACTTTTTGTAAAATATTCCAATTAGTAGAAATCTAGTGGAAAAATTCTCTGTGTGAGTTAAAGGTCCATATGAGATGGTAGTACCAGTTTTGTATTTATACAGTATTTTTTTATTTTATTGTTTCACTGATATTCACAATCTTGTCAGATAGGCAGAGTGAATAGTGATTATTCTGGCGTTTTTCAGACATAAGAGTTCTACAAGCTAAACGTTCACACCGTGGGAAGTGTTATTCATATTATAGATAAGACCTTTATTGATTTCATAGAAGGCAAAGAACCTAGAAATGCCATATGAAATATTTAAGTTTGAAGATGATATGGATTTTTAATATCAGTACTTCAGCATTTTATATGCTATCTCAACCTTTGTATCTCATAAATAAGTCTGTACGTTTGACAAATAAGTTATAGAGATGTCTTCTCATGTTAATTAAGTTATCTATACCAGTCAGGAATCTTAGTGATTTTCTATAAAAAATCTTTGTATTCTGTTTATGGAGATGATAATTTCCTGTTGCCTAGTTTAATTACTCTTAGCTCCAATAAAAAAAGTTTGTGTTCCCAAAGATAATTTCTAAATTTCATTAATGAATGGGATAAAGAAGGAAAAGTGTTTTGTTTTAGAAGTCTCTCTTTCTTTAGGAAAAATAGTGTGGAAAAGTAATAATGAATTGAGCAGAAAAGAAAAAGTTTATATTTTGATGATACAGAAAAATGGAAGATTCTAAAAAGCTATGATGTGGCTGATTGTTGCCAGGGAATTCGCTTTTCTTCCTTATCCAAGAGAGCTAACTGAACCTACAGTCGTGAGTTACTCTCTAGAATTGATAGTCAGAGTTAGAAGAGTTCTGAGGAGATGATCTTGTACAGGTTCCCATAAAATGAGGATTTCTTTCTCTACTGCCTGTAATATATGTTGGCCATCTAGTGGTCTCTGTTTCGCGTCTTGCAGTTGCTGAAACCATTATTAGTTTGTAAGACTGCTCATTCTGCTCTTAGACTGATATAATTGGTAGAAATCTCTCCCTCATAGTAAACCAAAATAACTCTAATTCTACCTCTTGGTCTTAGATATGCTCTTAAGAGCAAAAAGAGTAAGTCTGTACTTTTTTCTCCTTTTCTTCCGTGTGGTCACTTTTCCAGTACGTGGCGGTAGCTCTACCACTTCCTTTGCTTCTGCTTCCCCTCCCCCAGTCCATTCTTCAGGGTCAGTGTGCTTCAGTTCAGTTCAGTTCAGTCGCTCAGTCGTGTCTGACTCTTTGTGACCCCATGAATCGCAGCACGCCAGGCCTCCCTGTCCATCACCAACTCCCGGAGTTCACTCAGACTCATATCCATCGAGTCAGTGATGCCATCCAGCCATCTCATCCTCAGTCGTCCCCTTCTCCTCCTGCCCCCAATCCCTCCCAGCATCAGAGTCTTTTCCAATGAGTCAACTCTTCGCATGAGGTGGCCAAAGTACTAGAGTTTCAGCTTCAGCATCATTCCTTCCAAAGAAATCCCAGGGCTGATCTCCTTCAGAATGGACTGGTTGGATCTCCTTGCAGTCCAAGGGACTCTCAAGGGTCTTCTCCAATACCACAGTTCAAAAGCATCAGTGTGCTTAAGCTCCCTTATATGGTCCTCATTGTTGGATATTCCAAAGTCCTTGTCATCCTTATCAGTCCTCTGTACTCGCTGTAGGTTACAGTGTTTGGACACACTGCTTGAGATATAGTTGAATAAAGTCAGTTTGTGCTCGGTTATGTGGAAGTAACAGAACACCCTAACACATCAGTGGCCTTATCATGATTTATCACAATGCATATTGACTCCTGAGCTTCTTAGTTCTGTCCCAGTGTGTGTCTTCATTCTGTGATGCAGGCTGAAAAAGTAGCACCGATCTGGGATGTGAGGAGAACAAGAGCTGAACCATATTATGGCTCTTAAAGCTGCCACTCTGATGTGCTACCCTGACTTCCTGTAACATGTCACTGGTCATAGCAAGTCAGGCTTGACCCGTGGTAGAGAAGTGAACTTCACAGGAAGGAACTGCCAGTCCAGGGCAGTGGACAAGGATGCATAATCCTCTTCCAGGGAGTGGCGGTGGAAAAGGACAGATAATTGGGGAAAATAATACAGTCAACCACATTAAATGGTAACTTAACCACATTTAAGGTAAGTTAACTCCTTACCTAGTTCAAAAAGGACTAGAGGTCATCATTGTTGCCTTCCACCCTAAAAGACATACATTCACTCAAAGCATAGGGAACCACAACAAAACTGAGGAGAAAATCACGTTTTATTCCAACTCTGTGCGTGGTAAGTCGCTTCAGTCATGTCCGATTCTGCAACCCTATGGACCCCACCAGGCTCCTCTGTCCATGGGATTCTCCAGGCAAGAATACCGGAGTGGGTTGCCAGGCCTTCCTCCAGGGGATCTTCCTGACACAGGGATTGAACTCAAGTCTCTTACATCTCCTGCATTGGCAGGCGGGTTCTTTACCTGGAATGCAGGCAAATCAGAAGGAACAATGCATTCTGTTTTTCTCATTGTTTAAGAAAGGGATATGTTAATGATAGAAGTGTGCTGCTGGAACTAAATTCAGAAGACGGTAACAACAAATTCTTCCATAAGAATCACTGACCAACACAGTGGACACTGTTTTCTAACAGTGGCTTTATAGAAACAGAAAAACTTCATTCTGTGGCTCTTTAGGATAGCAGGTGTGTAAAACCTGAGCAGTCCTGAATAGAACCTTACCCAGGGAATCTGAGCATCGTAATTTCAGCCTTCTTCCCACTGGATCTTTTACTAGAGTTCTCATTAGGGCGCAGTGCATAGGATGATCCTCTAACTCTCCTGTCTTTCATTTAGGGCTGGGATTAGGTGCTGCCACTATTCCTCACTGCCGCCTCCCATGGGTACAAATATGGAAGAATGCTAGGTAGGGTTGGTTAATGCCAATTGTTACCATTATAAGGCCTAGTTGGCTGGATGTAGAGAAGGCAGCAATTTTCTTGATGTCATTTTGGGTAAGGGCGCACATTGCTGTGAATAGCATGGTGATAGCCCTAGGCATAGTATAATGGACTGGGCAGATTTGTTGTTCTCTGTTAGTGGGTAAAAGCGGATTAGTAGGAAAATGCCTGCTACTACTATTGTGCTTGAGTGGAGCAGTGCTTGAGACAGGGGTGGGGCCTTCTATCGCGGAGGGTGGTCATGGGTGTAGACCAAATTGGGCGGACTTTCCGGTTGCAGCTAGCACTAGACCTATTAGAGGCAGGTTGGAGTTGTCTGGGTTTAATATGAGGATTTGTTGAAGGTCTCGGGTGTTAAGGTTAGTTAGGAATCACGCTATTGCTAGGATAAATCCGACGTCACCAGAGCGGTTATACAGGATTGCTTGTAGGGCTGCTGTGTTTGCATCTGCTCGTCTGTATCATCATCCAATGAGCAAAAATGATATAATTCCAACGCCTTCTCAGCCAATAAATAATTGAAATAGGTTGTTTGTGGTAACAAGGATAAGTATTGTGATGAGGAATAAGAGTAGATATTTAAAGAGGTGATTAATGTTGGGGTCTGAGTGTATGTATCATATTGAGAACTCTATAATAGATCATGTAACGAGTGGAGAAGGCAATGGCACCCCACTCCAGTACTCTTGCCTGGAAAATCCCATGGACGGAGGAGCCTGGCAGGCTGCAGTCCATGGGGTTGTGAAGAGTCGAACACGACTGAGCGACTTCACTTTCATGCATTGGAGAAGGAAATGGCACCCCACTCCAGTACTCTTGCCTGGAGAATCCCAGAGACAGGGGAGGCTAGTGGGCTGCCATCAATGGGGTCGCACAGAGTCGGACACAACTGAAGCAACTTAGCAGCAACGAATAATTCTACTGGGACAAATATTATTGAGAAGTAATCTATTTTGAAGCTAAGTGATAATTTAAGGGTTTGGATACTTAGCCAGTGTCAGTTTGAAATGATTATCTCTTGGCCTGTGTGGATAAATATTATTGTGGGAATTATACTAGTAATGAAGGCACATGAGATGGTTGTTTTTATGTAAAGTGGATAATTGGAGGTTTTGTAGGTGTTAGAGTTTGTTATTGTAATGGGTATGGTTAGTAAGAATAGGGTGGTCAATGTAAAGGAAGAGAATAGGTTTCTTGCTTTTATTTGGAGTTGCACCAATTTTTTGGTTCCTAAGACCAACAGATAACTACTATCCTTTAAAAGTTCGAAAAAGCCATGTTGTTAGACATGGGGGCATAGAATTAGTAGTTCTTGGGTACTTTTTTGGTAAATAAGAAGGTAGTAAGCTTCTATTATTAGATTCACAATCTAATGTTTTTTTTTTTTTTTTAACTATATTTACAGTACAAGGGTCCTAGAATAATTTTTGGGTTTAGGGATAATAGTAACAAGGGTAAGATGTATAATGACATGAGAGCATTTTCTCGTGTGAAGGAAGGTATAATTTTGTTAATATGGTAGTGTATTTTGCCTTGTTGTGTTGTGATTAGCACGTACAGAGAGGATAAGGCAGTAATTACTATATTTGCCCCTGTTAGAATAATTGTGATGTTGGATCATGAAAAAGTTGATATTACTACTCTCCAATCAGGTTGATTGTTGGGGGCAGAGCCAGATTAGTTAAGCTTGCTAAGAGTCATCAGGTGGCCATTAGTGGGAGGAACATCTGTAGGCCTCCGGCTAGGATTATTGTTCAGCGATGAATTTGTTTGGAGTTAGAGCTTGCTTTGCAGAAAGGTATGGAGGATTAAGACCATGGGCAATTATTAGGGCTGTAGCTCCTATGTAGCTTCAAGGTGTTTGGATAAGAATGGCTACAATAACAAGTGCTGTGTGTGGCTGACAGAGGAGTATGCAATGAGTGACTTCAGGTCCGTTTGGTGAAGACAAAGTGAACTAGTTATGATTATACCCCATAGGGATAGTATGATAAATGGATACGCTATAAAGTCGGTTACTGGATTTAGGAGTAATGAAATTTGTAGTATGCCATATCCCCCTAGTTTTAGTAGGACTGCTGCAAGAACTATAGAGCCTGCACTGGGAGCTTCTACATGGGCTTTGGGTAGTCGAAGGTGGAGGCTGTATACTATGAAAGCTGTTATGCATGCTAGTCACATAAAGACATTTGACCAGGAATTAGATATTGGTTGTGCTCAGTACTGAATTATTAAGAAGTCCAGATACAAATATGAGGAATAGTGGCAGCGCTGAGCACTTTCACGCCCACCACTTTCTCTCTGCCTGGGGCGTCTATATATCTTCATTTTGTACATATTCATAGACTAGAACTTTAAGGGAACCACTCACTGAGGGGTCTCCGACTAGTAACTAACAGTACTCCACCCCCTGCTATTATTGCATAGAAATACTTGAAGGTAATACTGGCAAAGGTAACGTCTCTTCTTACAAAGCCAGTACAGTTGTGTAAATAAGCTAGATTAATTTTTGGTGCCTGGGAAGATGAAGGAACTCATTGTCAGTGGTTGGGAAGCACATTTGAGAACATTAAAGGCATATACAAAGTGTCCTTTCTCAGTGGTGTTTATTTGGCAGATCTTTAGGAGAGATTAGACAAAAGAGTGTTAACGGAGCTCCCCAGTGCTAGGTGGTACCTAAATCTATTAGAAAGGCTTGGAGTCTTTTACAAGTACAGGGGACTAACCAGAGTGCTTGCTTGTGAAAAGAGAAAATCCTGTCAGGCTAAGAATTTCTTGCAGACAGAGGCAAAGAAATTTTAAGGTGTATGTCTCATCATTGAAGTAGCCTTGTTATCCACAGTTTTCTCTACTGGAGGCAACTCTCATGTGAGCAGCTATGGTTAAGTCTGAGGGGCAGAGGATAGGGTGCCAAAACCTATTTTCATAAAACCTGCAGACCTTACAACAAAATTATTACCTTAGCAGCTGGAAAGAATACACACCAACCCATGCACAGGATTTAACATTACCGGGATACCTACATAAGGGACGTTTAGTCAGACTGTGGCTGAGTGGCAGTGTATATGACGGAGGAAACCCAGAAATCGGAGGGAAGAAATCTCTTTCATTGGTACATTCTTATACGTGGAGCATTGATATTTTCATTTTATCACAGAGTATTTTAAATTGAAAAAGTAATGCGTGAAAATGGTTAAAAATTAAAATACCCCAAGGTATAAACAAAGGCTTGACCTCCAAATCACCTTTCTCATTTGTAGCCCAGTTGGCCTTTATGTGCTATTTATACCCATGGAGGATCTCTCAACTCAGTGCACTGTTCTAAGGATAACGAACACCCGTCCAGCTCAGATCCTCTTCTTGCTTTTGCCCCATTCGATTGTTAGCTCCTATACAAGAAGAAGAAAGTTTGCCATCTTTGCAGCATATAGAGCACCCAGCCAAGTGCTTTTCGCTTCTGTAGCTACTCAATAAATTCTACACTGAGAACTCTTACTTTTTAACACACACACGCACACTTCCAGCATTTGTTTTTCTTTTTACCCTGCATTTCCTCCTCTGCACAGGGGCTGTGTCTCACTGACTGAATCCCCCCAGGTCCCCTTCCCTGTGGTCCTCACACTCCTCTCTGGTTCCCTGCGATGAGCTCGTAAGGCGGCCCCAGTCTTGCCCCTCTGGTGTAGTCCTTGTCCACGCTGCTGCTTGGTTTCTTCTCCAGCTCCTCTGTGTGCCTCTTTCCCTTGAATATACAGGACTCAGCGTCTAGGTTTAGGGTGAGAGGGTTTCTGTTTTTTGCTTTTTAAAAAAATTTAAGCATAGTTGATTTACAGTGTTTCAGATGTACAGGAAATGATTCACTTTCATATACATATACATATAACACATATGTATATACATGTATATGTATATATTTCTTTCTCAGATTGTTTTCCATTATAGACTGTTACAAGATATCGACTATAGTTCCCAGTGCTGTACCTTAGGTCTTTGTTGTTTATTTTATATATAATAGTGTGTCTCCATTAAACCCAAATTCCCAATTTATTCTCCCTCTTACCCTTTGGTAACAATGTTTGTTTTCTATGTCTGTGAGTCTGTTTCTGTTTTGTAAATTAGTTCATTTGTATCATTTTTTAGCTTCCACACATAAGTGATATCATGTGATTTTCGTCTTTCTCTGTCTGACTTAACTTAGAATGATCATCTCTAGACCCATCCATGTTGCTGCAAAGGGTGAGAGAGTTTAAATAGTGCTTCCCCTATGAAGCTTTTCCTCATCTCCAGATTAGGTTAGATTCTCTTCATGTAATACCATATATATATATATATATATATATATCTATCTCCCATTTTGCCTTCATCACGAGTATATTTATTTTATTTAGGAGCAGTAG